>JAMZAV010003359.1:0-149688 GCA_024449915.1 Sweltsa coloradensis
TCGCTTCGCTCGCAATGCTCGCTACGCTCATCAAATGACCTAACGGTTGACGCGTCCTTAATCCATAAAAAAAACGGGTTGTACTTACAAGATGCCTTGTGCACACGATTTGATCTCTCCCAATCATATGAAGAACTTCTATCATATGATAACGGCGACAAACTTTCTACATTTCTCAACCAAAGTAATCTATTTAAGACTATTCGACCGCGTTTTTCTATTTTCCAAAATATTCTACCAAGTCAAAATATAGTGAATGGCTTTGAAACCTGTCTATTTTAGAAAATCAAAAATACTTTTTTCAAAGTTTTCTGATCCGGTACACGGCCAATGTAGGATGTAGCCACCTCAAAATAATTTCCAACTTCAATTCGCCAAGGCACACCATTCAACGTAGGGTGTTGTGTTTTTGTGACATTAATTTTCGACTGTTTTTCAATAGACTGACTGAGAGAAAAAAGATTTTTTTTAACAACTGTCTTTCCTGCGATTTTTTTTTGTTTGGCGGTACAAATCGCTAAAGAATACTGCCAAAAGAAAAAATTCGCAGGAAAGACAATTGTTAAAAAAAATCTTTTTTCTCTCAGTCAGTCTATTGAAAAACAGTTGAAAATTAATGTCACAAAAACACAACACCCTTCGTTGAATGTTGTGCCTTGGCGAATTGAAATTATTTTGAGATGGCTATATTGGCCGTGTACCGGATCAGAAAAATTTGAAAAAAACAAAAATTATATTTATTTCCATTGATATAAATAACTTTAGTTTTGCTATTTCTATCATCTTTTAATTTTATTATATACACTTAGAAAACAATATAATCATTAAACACACCTGCAGTGCGATCATGTAAAACTCCAGAGATAACGATAGAAAACGATTTCTATCGTTATCTCTAGCTACAATAGATAACTTTTGCGATCACGTAACTACATAGCTAACGTTCTCTACTAGAAAACTTCTTTATCGACGTACGATAATAATTATCGACGTACATATTATTGTACGTCGATAAATTATCGTACCTTCACAGCCATGTACACAGCGTTAAATCGTAAATAAAAATCATTGCAAGGCAGTGAAAACATGAAAAAAGCGGTAAATTCAAAAAACGTGCCAACATGACGTAAATTCATATCGTAGCCTACGTAATAAAATGATTAACAATATAATAATAATAATAATAATAATAATAATAATAATAATAATAATAATAATAATAATAATTCTAAAAATAATAACTATAAATAACAAATTAAAAAAATAGTAAAAAAAATAATAAAATGTCTGTGTATTATTTATTAATTCATTGCATAATAGTAGCCTTGATTACAATTTACAAGCCAACTGATTTTTTAAGTTTTATACAATCCCTGACCATCCATAGAAAAGCTTTATTATTATTAGGTATGTTTAATTGGATGTAGAAAGACAGTAGGCCTTCTTGCACAACCCTATGTTTTGTATGCAAAGTTCATACTTCGAATTCCAAGGCAAAAATACAGTTGCCATACCTTACAGCCTACAAACATTGTAGAAAAGACTTCCCTTGCAGATATGTTGATTGGCCATGTTTCTATTAGCCCACCATTTGGGAAGGCATACTAGGAAGGACAAAGTGAACACAGATAGTGTAGGCCTAAGTTAACAAATAAGCAGCTACCAGTGGTGTCAAACTGTTTTCAAATATCAGGATTCAGCTTTTGTATGGGTAATGGCACTTTCTCAGAACAAACTACACTAATTGTTTTCCAATTTCGGTCTGTAGCAAGCATAACAGTGTAAAATAAAAACTTGTCTTATTATACTTTTTATAAGGGAAATGTTGAAACTAGTTCTACAGAAACAAGGCATTTTTGTTTACAATTCAAAATAATTAGCATGTGTGTGTGTGTCACATGAACACATCTACACAAGTGCCTCAGACTGTATAAATATAATGCCTCTTTTTTATTATCATTTAGGCCCTACACAGACAATTTTGTGTAGTGTTTTACTGAAATACAATTAAATTTGGTTAGAAATTACATCTTTATATAATTTTGGCTTCACTCGTTGTGAAGGACAGAATTGAAATTTTTAAATCTAGGGGAGAGGTGTTTTTAAATACATATATTTTAATATCCTATATTGATTAATGTGGTTGCCATACTAAAAGAAGATCAATATGGTTGTAGAGGAAGTAGGAGAAAAATGTCAATGATGCAGATTTATTAGAAATGTGGTAGGCCTACATAACTAGCTACTATTTTGAGGTCTAGAATTGTGCTTTTTTATAGTTTATAAGCATGGACCTCTTGCAGGCATACCACAAAATCAAATAGTGTCTTTGTTAAAATCAATATAATGTTTCTGTTTTAATACAATAATATTAAAAAATACATCCAAGCAAAAATATAAGTACCTAATACAGTAGGCCTACCTAGGACCGTCTACTGTAGATAGCTGTCAAGTCTATACTTACTGTACATAGGCCTAGGTGGGTACATATTTTAAAGAAATGTTACTGCACGTAGGATTAAACATTACAACTACATAGTGCTTGAAAAGTTGAAAGCTGCATTCTTTAGCACCATTCACTCAGTGTTTTCTGCCAATCACCTACGGTACCTTGTTTAGCATTAAATATGGAAGGTACAAGTTAAGCTACCAAGTATTCAGATTTAAAATAGTTGGAAATAAATTCAAAAATTAATCATCCATCTCAGCCGGGTATCGAACCTGGGTCTGTCATATTGGTCTTGAAGTACATGTACGTGATTCAGAGTTTTGTTGATTGAGTAGGTAGAGATTCTTTTATGTGTACGGTAACAGAGAATAGCTGTCCGTAGTGGATCATAAGGTTTGCGTGCAGGTCCGAAGTTTGATCATTGTTCATTGCTCACGGTCTGGGGTTTGGTCGAACTAATGTAACTGTAGGGCAAGGCTTGGGATAAGTTCTCCAAGCAAGATAAGGGCCTAAAGATGAGGGGCACTGTAGACTAGCTTAGACAAGTGATCAGTTAGCTAGGCTATAGCCTATGCTAGGCCCAAATCCTTCTCAGGTTGACAAAATGACATGCACTATATCCTATCGCATTAATCACAAAGCTTACATCGCAATATGAGAACAGCACCTAGATTGGGATGACATGAAATTAGGCCTAACTGTGGGTCTAAGGCCATTGTGTAATGTGTAGGCCCTAGACCCATCCATTAGGTGTATCGGCATAGCCTACACCGAGCCCTAGAACCGAATACTAATGCGAAAAGTAAGGTTAGGGGAACCCTGCGATCTAGGCTAAGCATCAAAGCCTCTATTCTACTGTACTATTCTATACTACTACTCCTACCTGCCGGGCTTAAATTGACTAGGCCTAATACTTGTGCTATGACTGGTCGTAATTGGCCCTACAGAAAATAATAGGGACCTTCTACGCCTGGGCCCTAGGCCCCTAGCGCAGTGTTTGACAGGACTGTCACCCACCAATGTAAAGAAGGTTAGGTTGGTTTGCAGGCCCACATGTACACGGCTGACGGCTGGAAACTCGGAAGGCTGTGCCACAACAGCTGTGCCAAGAGGAGGCAAATTTAAAATAGTCCTTTACGAATAACACATTTTCGTACGATCATATGGATGCCGGCTGTACGGTGGACTAAAGTCCTTGTAATCCAGTCTTCATGGTAAGCTTACGCACAGTATGGGCTAGGGCCTAGCCTAGGCCATGGCTAAGCCTAACATACGCCTACGACAAACTGAGCAATTTGAAG
Organism: Sweltsa coloradensis; assembly: GCA_024449915.1. Classification (NCBI taxonomy): domain Eukaryota; kingdom Metazoa; phylum Arthropoda; class Insecta; order Plecoptera; family Chloroperlidae; genus Sweltsa; species Sweltsa coloradensis. Next base: position 3,751 of record JAMZAV010003359.1, read on the forward strand.
ATTATTTGGTAAAGTTATTGAACTAGATAGTTTTATTATTGTTCTGCATACCTTGTTATGTGATCTACGTGTAACAAATAACATCTAAAATGCATCATTTTATTGTATTAAATATAAAAGAGCTGAGGCGGTATTGATATTGAAACAAGTCCGCCATTTGTAATTTGAGCTTTCTATAGGTGACAACTCGTAACGCGAGTTCCTTTGCTCACGCTAAATATTTGTCACTGTAGTTATCGTTGTCTATAGAGAAGTGATGTCACGAGTTACGTGGTCGGACTTTAAAATAGTTGTCACAGAATTGAGATAACGATAGAGAGCTCATGAGCTTTCTATAGAAATCGATTTCTACAAGCTTACATGATCGCACTGCCGTATAACTCATCTCATCAACTTTCATTATCATAGGCGGCGCAATATTACCTAATCGGTTGAAGCGCCCTAGTTTCTCACGTCATACTTTGTAGTTTTTTACCATAGTGTCAAGGGTAACTTGTGATTCAAATAAAGACCCCCCCTTCCTCCCCTTACCCGTGGCTGGTTCTGACCAGCATGGGCCCCTCCTCCCCCTTCCCCCCTTAGGCTAGAGTGGTGCATTATGACCTAACGGTTGACGCGTCCTTAATCCAAATAAACCAAAAATAGGTCTTTTCTTTGATGGTAATGGGATGGGAAATGGGTTGATTGGGTTTAAATTTTATTTTCCATAATTAGATAGGCGACAACCCTAAAATTTTCCCGAAAAAAAGATTCAAGTAACCCATGTTATTTCTACCACATAGGGCCTTGTAAACATTAAAGATTTCCTTGTTTTTAATCAGGAAAGATCCCCGTCTGGGCCCGGCTTAGAATTGGCCCAGAGCAAGGCTCTGCTAATCGTACATGGCGAGGAAAGAGAAAACGTCCACCTCGCAAACATCAGCTAGTAAGAGGGGAGTATATTACTACCCGAAACTAGAGGCGAGCTCTGGCAATCGTCGTCGGGGACCTTGCCCCCTTCCCTTGACGACCCCCCGGCGACGATGACAATGACACAACGAACGATGACAATTGACGATGACGACCGCGACGTGAGAAACCCCCCTTCCTCCCCTTACCCGTGGCTGGTTCTGACCAGCATGGGAACTACCCCGTCTGGGCCCAGGGTAGAATTGGCCCAGAGCATGGCTCTGCTAATCGTAAAAGGCGATTCAAGAAAAAAGTCCACCTCGCAAACATCAGCTAGAAAGAGCGGAATATCTTACTCCCCGAAACTAGAGGCGAGCTCTGGCAATCGTCGTCGGGGACCTTGTCCCCTTCCCTTTACGACTCCCCGGCGACGATGACAATGACACAACGAAAAGATGCCAAAGACGATGACGACCGCGACGTGAGAAACCCACCTTCCGCCCCTTACCCGTGGCTGGGGTTTCTGACCAGCATGGGCCCCTCCTCCCCCCCCCCCCTAGGTTAGAGTGATGCATTATGACCTAACGGTTGACGCGTCCTTAATCCAAATAAACCAAAAAAATCCCTTAGGCTAGAGTGGTGCATTATGACCTAACGGTTGACGCGTCCTTAATACAAACAAATAATCGTACATGGCGAGGAAAGAGAAAACGTCCACCTCGCAAACATCAGCTAGTAAGAGGGGAGTATATTACTACCCGAAACTAGAGGCGAGCTCTGGCAATCGTCGTCGGGGACACCTCCCCTTCTCTTGACGACCCCCCGACGACGATGACAATGACAACGAACGATGACATCGTGACATAGACGATGACGGCTGGGACGTGAGAAACCCCCTTCCTCCCCTTACCCGTGGCTGGTTCTGACCAGCATGGGCCCCTCCACCCCCCGCCCCCCTAGGTTAGAGTGTTGCATTATGACCTAACGGTTGACGCGTCCTTAATCCAAATATCGTCTTCTGGGACCTTGCCCCATTTCCCTTCACGACCCCCCGGCGACGATGACAATGACACAACGAACGCTGACTTAGACGATGACGACCGCGACGTGAGAAACCCCCCTTCCTCCCCTTACCCGTGGCTGGTTCTGACCAGCATGGGCCCCCTCCTCCCCCCCCCTTAGGCTAGAGTAGTGCATTATGACCTAACGGTTGACGCGTCCTTAATCCAAAAATAACGAAAAACAAAACAAAAACCAAAAAAATCATCTTTAAGGTGTGTAGGAAAGGGACAATTTTATGTCCGGACCAAAGACATAAACGCAATATCCTTTACCAGTGTGGTCGGCTCCCGACCCTACTCTTACCATAGCTCTCCACATTGGTACATACAACCTACGCAATCTATGTCCGGGCTGCCCAATGTGCATCATAATGATGACAAAATGTTGGACTAGCCGATTGACCCAGGTGGGCTAGTTCTGAATCTCCCGTCTATGATGAAGCAGGTGTCCAAAATGCGTGTTGGTCCATGTTTCTCGTCAGAAACATTTTCCGCAAAATACAACCTGGATCCCATTTTCCACCGGCACGGGCCGCACACAATATAAACTCATTTAATTTACTTTCAAAATCACAGGCGGCGTAATATGACCTAACCGGTTGAAGCGCCCTAGTTTCTCACGTCGTCTATCCGCCTTGCAACCAACAGTGTGAGGCTAGCATCGAGCTCTTGCTAGCTTGATGAAGTCTACTTAACAAGTGGTAAACCCATCTCGACATGTACCTCGTTATATTTTTAATTGCACTCGAACCCGCAGAGAATTTATTTTCTTTTAATTGCTTCACCAAACACAACTTCAATGTACAACTTGTTAAACACGTGCAGGCAATGACCATGTTGCAAACATCAGCTGGTATATGGGATAGTACTTTCCTCCCGAACTAGAGGCGAGCTACGGCGGTTGCCGTCGGGGACCGGTCCAGCTTCCCTTGACGACCTCCCTGGTGACGACGACTATGACAACACAGACCATGACGACCGCCCTCTTTCCTCCCCCTACCCGTACCTGGTTTTGACCAGCATGGGACTTTCCTCCTCACATCCTCTTTGCTAGCGTGGTGCATTATCACCTAACGATTGGCGCGCCCTTAAATATTCGAAGTAATTTTTTTAAACTTATAAACTAAATCGAAAAAAGCTTAACTGGGAATCGCCGTCAAGGACACATCACCCTCTCTTTAACGACATCCCTGACGACTTCAATGATGACGTCTTGAGACACTGTACCTGCCTTCCAATACTTGCCAATCATCTTATTTTCTTTTATATTCCCCGACTGGGCATGGCGTAGAATTGGCCCAGAGCATGGCTCTGCAAATCGTAAAAGGCGATTTAAGAGAAAAAGTCCGCCTCGCAAACAGCAGCTAGAATGAAGGGTAGTATTTTACTCCCCGAAAATAGAGGCGAGCTCTGTCAATCGTCGTCGGGGACCTTGCCCCCTTCCCTTGACGACCCCTCGATGACGATGACGACAATGACACCACGAACGAAGACAAAGACAACGACGACCGCGACGTGAGAACCCCCCTTTTCTCCCCTTACCCGTGGCTGGTTCTGACCAGCATGGGCCCCTCCACCCCCTCCTAGGTTAGAGTGGTGCATTATGACCTAACGGTTGACGCGTCCTTAATCCAAATAAACAAAAAAACAGACAATGATACCACGAACGATGACGAAGACAATGACGACCGCGACGTGAGAACCCCCACTTTCCTCCCCTTACCCGTCCCCCGTCTGGGCCCGGGGAAGAATTGGCCCAGAGCATGGCTCTGCTAATCGTAAAAGGCGATTCAAGAGAAAAAGTCCACCTTGCAAACATCAGCTAGCAAGAAGGGTAGTATATTACTCCCGAATCTAGGGGCGGAGCTCTGGCAATCGTCGCCGGGGACCTTGCCCCCTTCCCTTGACGACCCCCCGGCGACGATGACAAAGACAATGACACCACGACAATGACAAAGACAATGACGACCGCGACGTGAGAAACCCCCCTTCTCCCCTTTCCCGTGGCTGGTTCTGACCAGCATGGGCCCTCTTCCTCCCCCCCCACCCCCCTATGTTAGAGTGGTGCATTAAGACCTAACGGTTGACGCGTCCTTAATCCAAATAAACAAAAATCTTTTATTAACTTAGATAATACTATAAAAAAAATATCTACAACAAACTCAATTTATTTACTTACAATAGCACATGTGGCGCAATTTGACCTACCCGGTTGAAGCGCTCTAGTTTCTCACACCGTTTTATGTAGCTTGAGTCACTCAACGGTTTTAGACTTCAGAGGCAATTTAATGTTCTACACATCAACTTACGGTATAGTGCCCTTAAATCACACAAAAAATGTTTTAAAAAAAATACAAAATCCACTAAAATATCATTGCTTAATAGGATCGGTGCAAATATCATTGTTTGTTTATTTGGATTAAGGACGCGTCAACCGTTAGGTCATAATGCACCACTCTAGCCTAAGGGGGGGGAGGGGCCTATGCTGGTCAGAACCAGCCACGGGTAAGGGGAGGAAGGGGGGTTCTCACGTCGCGGTCGTCATTGTCTTTGTCATCGTTCGTTGTGTCACTGTCATCGTCGCCGGGAAAGTCGTCAAGGGAAGGGGGCAAGGTCCCCGACGACGATTGCCAGAGCTCGCCTCTAGGTTCGGGGAGTAATATACTCCCCGCTTACTAGCTGATGTTTGCGAGGTGGACTTTTTCTCTTGAATCGCCTTTTACGATTAGCAGAGCCATGCTCTGGGCCAATTTCTACCCCGGGCCCAGACGGGGCGCAAATATCATTGAAGTCTATTACAGAAAAAAAGGAAATTAACTACACACCTGTCAGGACCCAGGGTAGAATTTGGCCTAGAGCATGACACTGCTAATCGTAAAAGGCGTGTCCACCTCGCGAACATCATGGTAGTAAGAAGGGTAGTATTTTTTCCCATAAACTCGAGGCGAGCTCTGGCAATCGTCGTCGAGGACACCTTCGTTTTCCCTTGACGACCTTCCTGATGACGACAATAACACCTCGAACGATTACTAAGACGATGACGACCGCGACGTTAGAACTCCCATTTCCTTCCCCTACCCGAGAGGCGAGCTCTGGCAATCGTCGTCAGGGACCTTGCCCCCTTCCCTTGACGACCCCCCGGAGACGATGACAATGAAACAACGAACGATGACAAAGACTATGACGACCGCGACGTGAGAAACCAACCCTTCCTCCCTTACCCTTGGCTGGTTCTGACCAGCATGGGCCCCTCCTCCCCACCCCTCTTAGGCTAGAGTGGTGCATTCTAACGGTTGACGCTCTCTCCAAATAAACCAAAATCCTCTATAATACCCGTGTGGCTGGTTGTGACCAGTATCTGATTTTCCTCCCTATATAAAGCGGCGAGTTATATCGTAACTGTTGACGTGCATTTAATAAAAAAGGAACTAAATTAACTTCAATAAAATAATATCTGCTATTCGGAAAAGGTGACGAAAAGTGCATACCGTAAACATCAGTTACTCCTCGAAACTAGAGGCGAGCTTTGTCCTAACTGTTGACGCGCCCTTGAATACAAATATATGCTAAACGTTTATGAATGGTGATGTTAACTGCACAATGGGAATCAATGCAATGGCGCAATGGTATCTTTATTCAATTTGATTTTGAAAACATTTTATCCATAAAGAGAGAACTTTTATTTTTTAAGTAAAACAAAACTTTGTTGTACTGATACAATTTCCGCAAGGACACAGAATAAAAAGAACATTAATTGGTTAACAACAATTAAAAACCTATACGGCCGCTATATCGCGCCCTAAAAAAGAAAAAGAGGTTTTAAATTTGAAATACAAAATGCAAGAAGTGAGTAATAATAACACAATTTAAAAATTACATGTTTAGATTATATAGGTGATTTTCTATGAGTAGAAGTGGAACCTTTTAATGCTTTAATGCCACCATCGAAACGTCTTGTATGCAGTATGCATTATTATATTTTATAATGATATAAGTTGAACACTGTAACATGTATGTGTCGCAAACAGTCGATTTTATCCTGTTTCGTGCCAGTAAATGTACACGCATTAATCCATCATAACACGAATAGACACTTTAATGAGCGTATGGCAGTTATCACCACATTGTTATCATTTTGACTTCATAATATTAAGTAGAGCACCATACACCGCGGCTAAACGATTGCAAATATTCTGTATCGTCACTGCAGGTGGATTGTGAATTAGACTTGTGCGCGCAATTCCAGTGTTTCTAATTATTAATTAACAAGTGATCCGGTAGCTGGACCTCTACAGACTTTACACTCTGGTGTGAAAGTAAACGTGGGTTTGTGTGCTTAATGACACGCTCGCGTGTGGTGAATTCTCGATAACAGTGCTGACAGATCGACCGCAACCATGAGTTTCTTCAACACCATCCAACAATACGTAACGAGCAGTGTCGCCAACTTGAATCTCAGTCCGAAACGTTTCTCTCTAAGCCGGGAGTCGAGCACCGGTCCCCCGGAAGTGACTGTGACCGGTAGCGGGGGCGCGTCGGGTCGCAGCGCGTCCACGGGCGCCGTGGTGATCCCGAGCAGCCCCGTGGCTCAGCACGGCTTCCCCAAGGTCGTGCCCGCGCCCGGCACGGTGACTCCCCCGCACGGGCGCTCTCTGTCGACGCGGCGGCGAACCCTCGAGTGTACCGCCTCGGGACTGGTGCTGCCGCCTGGTGGCTCGCCGAGGCGCGGCTCCTTCAGGAGGAAGCACCAACAGTCGCTGCCGGCCACGCCGGGGGTGGTGCCGGGGCCGGCGGGGGCGGGGGTAGGACGACCCCTCGCCAGACAACCCCTCAAGTTCTGTCGCCGCAGACAGTCCTGGCCGGAGATGGACCAGCACACCACCTCGGGGTAAGTCCACCTGTATTAGTGTGTATAAGTGACGTCGCCCTTTCTGTCTTCTCTGTGGCTGGATCTGTCTTTCCAGGATCACATTCCCTTTATTTAGGTATATCCATTCAAATTTTTGTTTGCTGTTTCTATCATCACCATCATTTTATTTTGACGACCGCAACGTGGAAACTTCCCTTTCCTCCTACCCGTGCGTGGCTGGTTCTGACCAATATGTTCCTCTCCTCCCCATATCCCATAGGCTAAGGTGACGAATTATGACCTATCGGTTGACGCGCCCTTAATCCAAATAAACTTTTTAAAAAATCATTTGATTTTCTTGTATAGGCCTAAACATTTAGAAAATAATATAATTACTCATTTCATAAACTCATCACGTATAAATAATATTGTCTTTTTACTCAAACATTCGAATTTAACATTATTATCACACTTATCTTTATTTTTTCTTTTTTTTCGTGAACCCTCAAAACAATAAAAAGAAAAACTTTCATATTATTAACCAACATTACCACAGGAGGTGAAATAAGATCTACACGGTTTAAGGTCCTAAGTTTCTCACGTTATTTGTTTCGAACCACATACCAATGTGGGAGATGCGGTCAACGCGCTCTTTATCTAAATGAACCAATGTTACACTAAACATTTCACTATATACGACTATGTTTTCCCTCGTCCTCGCTTTCCACATTTATCAAATTTCTCACTCCGATTGATCCGAAGTTACAATCAAACATTCATATCCGAGTGTTCTACTCACACTTCCATTGGGTTGGTTGACCCCTGTTGGATTGTGACGACCCAAGCGATGGGAATCTACGATTTCGGGGCTTTTTAACAACAATTTTAATTGAGTTCCGATGTTTTACTTTTTAACACAGTTATAACTGAGAGTAAAAAATGTCTAGTCCTTCCTACCTACCTACCTACCTACCTACCATATAATACTGCTGTGTCCACGTCTGGGCCAGGGAGATAATTTAGCCAAGAGCTTATGTAGTGATGGAATCGTATCCAAATTGTTTGCTAGGTGTTTCCTATTTTATTTAGGCCTAACGGTCTCTAGTTGGCATTGTTTACTCGTCAATGGTTTCGGCGTCGACAGGTTTGACTTAATATGCTTTAAATTGTATCCTTCCACTATTTGGGGGAGAGGGTAGACTCTAAATACAAATTTATTTAATTGTGTACGTAGTTTATTATCTCTATTTTATGTACTTCCATGTCTTCGGCCTGGAGTAGAATTCCTCTGCTGACCAGAAAAAGATAAAATGTAAAGTCCATCTCGTAGACATTATCTAGCAAGTAGGGTAGTATTACTGTTGCTGGACCTGTCCATCATGAGTTTGTCCTCCCCATATCCCCGGGCTAGAGTGGCGCATTAAGACCTTACGGTTGACACGCCATTAAATAATCATAACGCATTGTTGTAAATGCAATTGAATTATATTTTCATTTTTAAACTTACTTGTGAACAGATTTCTTTACTTTATTTATTTAGACTCATATAAATAATTTGTGTTTCGCTATTGCCATCATCACCTTAATTTTCTTTTCTTATATTTACACTTATAAAACAATCTAATCATCAAACATACCATTAGGCATTAACTCATTTCAATAAATAGCGATATCACAGGCGGCGCAATATGACCAAACCGGTTGAAGCGCCCTAGTTTCTCACGTCGTCGTATTCGCAATATAGGTGCCGTGGTATTTAGCTTGTTAATGATGTCGGGGCAACAGGACCTTGCACGCGTTGGTGGTCAGTGTCAAACGGAGCTGGCAATCACAAGCGGAGTAACTAATCAGCTACTCGTTAGTACACCGGTAACCGCAAATGAAGCCTGGAATTTAATAAGCTCTGTTCAGTACATTCAACACAATCATAATATCAAGGAACGAACAGTTGCTGTACTCACATCCACGTCTCGGCCTATAGGGTAGAGAAACTTTATTATTTTTACTATTTTAACCACTATCATTTTCTTTTCTTTTATAAATTAATATTCCAAACAAAAAAACAACAATTTAATATTTTAACTAACAATATCACAGGCGGAGCATTATGATCTAACGGTTGACGTCCCCTAGGTTCTACGTCGTCGTCGTTTTAGATTCGAAAACTCGCAACGCCTAATGAACATAGGTGCCGTGGTATTTAGCTTGTTAATGATGTGCAACAAGACCTGTGCACGCGTTGTGATCAATGTCAAATGAGAGCGAGCAATCACAAGCGGAGTAACTAATAAGCTACTCGTTAGTTCACCCATAACCGCAAATGAAGCCTGGAATTTAATAAGCTCTGTTCAGTACATTCAACACAATCATAATATCAAGGAACGAACAGTCGCTGTACTCACATCCACGTCTCGGCCTGTAGGGTAGAGTAACTTAATTATTTTTACTATTTTAACCACTACCATTTTCTTTTCTTTTCTATATATTAATATTCCAAACTAACAAATAAACAAACAAACAACAATTTCATATTTCTAAACTAATAATATCACAGGCGGTGCATAATGACCTAACTGTTGACGCGTCCTAGCTTCTCACGTCATGATATTGCATGTGCATGTATGACCTCCCCGCAACCACAATTCTATAGAGTACGTCATAATCTAACGGTTATCGAGGCCTTAAATGAAAATAAACTTACAAGTACTTTATGTCTACATTTTTTTTTTAGCAATGTTGACATTATTTCAAGATGGCGCTCAAGCGTGTGAGGGTGGGGGCGATTTCATTACCGTGTTTTGTTTCATGTCGGAAACTAAAGACCCACATTAGTTTCAACCCCACGTTTTCTCTCCCTCTCTCTCTCGCTTTATCTTTCCTGCTCCTGCTGCAAACCTTCACCTGATATCATCCCGAACTTCCCGGTTCTCGCCAGGAAACCGCGCGGAGCTGTCAGCGCGCTCGGCTCGCTCTCGCTGACAGCTCACAGGTCATCGTCAGCGAATGTGCGGGTTATACACACCACGTCTCGGAATAAGACTGAGTGCCAGAGAAACACTGACTTGCAAAACACATTCTATATTATACTGTTGGACTTGAGATAGGCATCTTGAAATGCGATGCAAATATACTAGGAAAACGCTTAAGTCCCGCCGCGTTGTTGGATGAGCGTAATTGGTGCATTGAGCTGCCATGTGTTACGCGGATTTTCTGTTGTTCTGTGAAAAAATCATTACTTAGTCGAATATTTTTTTAAAATTAAATTAAATTAAATTAAAAAAATAACTTAATTTTTTTAATTAATCGTAATTTTTAAAAAAAAAAAAATCGTAAAATTGCAATTTTAAAAGAAATAAATATTCGATTGCGCTCAAATTTAACACGAATATATAAATTCATGAAATTAAGGTTCTGTTAAAAAAATAATTACAATAGGATAAAGCGTGTAGGTGTAATAAGTCAAAGAATTGTTTTAAAAAAGAAAAAACCCGTAAAATTTTGATTTTCATGAGAAATAATTTTTCGATTACGCTCAAATTTCGCACGAATATCTTAATTCATGAAATTAAGGTTCTGTGAAAAAATCATTACAATCGGATAAAGCATGTAGGTGTTATAAGTCGAAGAAAGTTTTTAAAAATCGAAAAAAATCGTAAAATTGCGTTTTTTTATGAGAAAAAATTTCCCGCTTGCGCTCAAAAACGTGGCAGTTTTAAGTTCAGAAATTTCGAAGGTCTCCATGAAATTTCATTGCAATCGGAGTATCGGTTTAGCCGGAATCGTGTTACGCTCGCTACGCTCATCCAATAAATAACGTATGTTGCAATATAATTCGTATGTCTGCCTTCTGCCTCTCGATTCTCACGTCGGGAGAAGAGTATTGTCAGAAAAAAATGACCACACACTTCTGACTCATAAATATCTATAAACTAACAAGAGAAAGAAATATTTTACAACATTTAATTCACATCATACACATTTTCTTTAATTTATTTATTTCAATTGAAATTAATAAGTTTTTCTAAAATTGTGATCACCATAATTTTCTTTCCTTTTATAAATTTAGATAACAATATAATCGTCACAAACACACCATTAACTCTTATAATTAACTGCCAATATCACAGGCGGTGCAATATGACCTAACCGGTTGAAACGCCCTATTGTTTCTCACGTCGTCGTCTTGCAGGCTTGTGCATTCTGTCGAATACATAGCAGAATGTACCACATATGTTGCCTTGTGCAATATATTTTATATTTCCCAATAATACGAATAACTTCTATCATATGACAACGGCGACAAACTTTCTTAGTTCCGTATTTCATTTAAAAAACAATTAGTTTACATTAAAACATTTCACTTTTAAGAAAAATTATCATTATCATTATAATTATTTCACTTTTCTTATCACCAACAACCATCGTCCAACTTAAAAATCAACATAAAAAACAATCAAACAACAGATTAAGATTATTAGCGTACAATATCACATGAGGCTCAATATTACCCACCCGGTTGAAACGCCCTATTGTTTCTCACGTCGTCGTCTTGCAGGCATGTGCATTCTGTCGAATACATAGCAGAATGAACCATATATGTTGCCTTGTGCAATATATTTTATATTTCCCAATAATACGAAGAACTTCTATCATATGACAACGGCGACATACTTTTTTAGTTCCGTTTTTCATTTAAAAAACAATTAATTTACATTAAAACATTTCACTTTTAAGAAAAATTATCATTATCATTATAATTATTTCACTTTTATTATCACCAACAACCATCGTCCAACTTAGAAATCAACATAAAAAACAATCAAACAACAGATTCAGATTATTAGCGTACAATATCACATGAGGCGCGATATAACACACCCGGTTGAAACGCCCTATTGTTTCTCACGTCGTCGTCTTTCAGGCATGTGCATTCTGTCGAATACATAGCAGAATGTACCACATATGTTGTCTTGTGCAATATATTTTATATTTCCCAATAATACGAAGAACTTCTATCATATGACAACGGCGACAAACTTTCTTAGTTCCGTATTTCATTTCAAAAACAATTAATTTACATTAAAACATTTCACTTTTAAGAAAAATTATCATTATCATTATAATTATTTCACTTTTCTTATCACCAACAACCATCGTCCAACTTAGAAATCAACATAAAAAACAATCAAACAACAGATTCAGATTATTAGCGTACAATATCACATGAGGCTCAATATTACCCACCCGGTTGAAACGCCCTATTGTTTCTCACGTCGTCGTCTTGCAGGCATGTGCATTCTGTCGAATACATAGCAGAATGAACCATATATGTTGCCTTGTGCAATATATTTTATATTTCCCAATAATACGAAGAACTTCTATCATATGACAACGGCGACATACTTTCTTAGTTCCGTATTTCATTTAAAAAATAAATAATTCACATTAAAACATTTCACTTTTAAATTAAATAATTATTATAATTATAGTTATTTCACTTTTGTTATCACCAACAACTATCGTCCAACTTAGAAAACAATATAAAAAACAATCAAACAACATATTCAGATTATTAGCGTACAATATCACACGAGGCTCAATATTACCCACCCGGTTGAAACGCCCTATTGTTTCTCACGTCGTCGTCTTTCAGGCATGTGCATTCTGTCGAAGACATAGCAGAATGTACCACATTTGATGCCTTGTGCAATATATTTTATATTTCCCAATAATATGATGAACTTCTACCATGACAACGGCGACATACTTTCTTAGTTCCGTATTTCATTTAAAAAACAATTAATTTACATTAAAACATTTCACTTTTAAGAAAAATTATCATTATCATTATAATTATTTCACTTTTCTTATCACCAACAACCATCGTCCAACTTAGAAATCAACATAAAAAACAATCAAACAACAGATTCAGATTATTAGCGTACAATATCACACGAGGCGCGATATTACCCACCCGGTTGAAACGCCCTATTGTTTCTCACGTCGTCGTCTTTCAGGCATGTGCATTCTGTCGAATACATAGCAGAATGTACCACATATGTTGCCTTGTGCAATATATTTTATATTTCCCAATAATACGAAGAACTTCTATCATATGACAACGGCGACAAAACTTTCTTAGTTCCGTATTTCATTTAAAAAACAATTAATTTACATTAAAACATTTCACTTTAAGAAAAATTATCATTATCATTATAATTATTTCACTTTTATTATCACCAACAACCATCGTCCAACTTAGAAATCAACATAAAAAACAATCAAACAACAGATTCAGATTATTAGCGTACAATATCACATGAGGCGCGATATTACCCACCCGGTTGAAACGCCCTATTGTTTCTCACGTCGTCGTCTTGCAGGCATGTGCATTCTGTCGAAGACATAGCAGAATGTACCACATTTGATGCCTTGTGCAATATATTTTATATTTCCCAATAATATGATGAACTTCTACCATGACAACGGCGACATACTTTCTTAGTTCCGTATTTCATTAAAAAATAAATAATTCACATTAAAACATTTCACTTTTAAATTAAATAATTATTATAATTATTGTTATTTCACTTTTGTTATCACCAACAACTATCGTCCAACTTAGAAAACAATATAAAAACAATCAAACAACATATTCAGATTATTAGCGTGCAATATCACACGAGGCGCAATATAACATACCCTGTTGAAGCGTGTTCGTCTTCGTGTTATTATCAATTAACGTGGTTCCAAGTTAATCTCGCAGCTAGATAATAATGTTACGAGAACAATCTTGATGCAAAGTTGAAGTCGCGCGGTTATTTGAGCTCAACTCAATCAATCATCAAAGTAATAAATAAACTTAGTTTATTTACGGAACTCTCAGCTAAATGAATGATTTACTACCAATAAAATATCAAAGTGTGTTAACAGTATAATCATTATAATGATAGTGTTAACCCCGTCTGGGCTCGGGGTAGAATTGGCCCAGAGCACGGCTCTGCTAATCGTACAAGGCGATTCAAGAGAAAAAGTTCACCTCGCAAACATCAGCTAGTACCTGTATCTATGTAAGTAGATTTATTTAGTTGACCTTCTTTGTAAATCAGTTTTTTAACTGAATAGGATAGACGTTAAATAAAAAATTTAAAAAATAACTAAAATAAGAGGCGAGTATATATTACTCCCCGAAACTAGATGCGAGCTCCAGCAATCGTCGTCGGGGACACCTCCCCTTCCCTTGACGACCTCCCCGACAAAGATGACTATCACGCAACGAACGATGACAAAGACGATGACGAACGCGACGTGAGAATCCCCCTTTCCTCCCCTTACCCATGGCTGGTTCTGACCAGCATGGGCCCCTCCTCCACCCCTCCCATCCCCTAGGCTAGAGTGGTACATTATGCCCTAACGGTGACGCGTCCTTAATCCAAATTTAAAAAAATCTTGTATTATAAATTTAATGCATTTCATAATATCTACATTTTTAAAGTAACATTCTCCGTTTTTACCTAACAACATGAGAAATACAAATATTTATATAAACATTTGTATTTCCATATTGAGTGTGACAGACCACAGGCCCCTCCGACCCGATCCCGGTCATGATCCGGCCCCGGCCTTTTGCCCCCTGCCACCTACTCCCAGCCCACCCCTTGCTTGTGGAGGACCAGCACAAGCATGTCCACCCTGCGTCTCCCCACGTCACCCCTTACGTTCCATCCCTTTGGAAAATATATAGTTTTAAACTAAACTAACTAATAAACTACATTATCACAGGAAGCGCAATATGACTTTACGGTTGACGCGCCCTTAAACCTAATAAACAACAAAAACAACAACATATTGAGTGTGTTAAAGTTAAATGGGGATGAGCACACAGATTTAGTTGCTATCTTATCTTGAGGTTTATTTTGATAATATCTTAGGGTATTTTTCTTCCAGAGCAAATAGTCTCATTAAAGCCGGCCTGCTCTAAGTCGAGAGAGAGGGCTTTGTATTAGTCCCTGCAATCGGCCTTGGATTAAGTCCTGAGGGCTAGCCGTGTTTTAATTAACTCCGCCACCCGGCTTGAGCGCCGCGGTATTGTTTGTGGACCGAGCACGACCGCAATTAAACCATTGTTGTTGTTGTCATGTTATCTTCACTCTTATTGCTTCATTTCAAGATGGCAACAAACATTAAATACAATCCCAATCTGGGCCCGGGGTAGAATTGGCCCAGAGCATGGCTCTGCTAATCGTAAAAAGCGATTCAAGAGAAAAAGTACACCTCGCAAACATCAGCTATAGTAAAAGAAGGGGAGTATATTAATACCAGAAAATAGAGGCGAGCTCTGGCAATTGTCGTCGGGGACACTTCCCCTTCCCTTGACGACCTCCCCGACGACGATGACAATGACACAAAGAACGATGACAAAGACGATGACGACCGCGACGTGAGAAACCCCCCTTCCTCCCCTTACCCGTGTCTGGTTCTGACCAGCATGGGCCCCTCCTCCCCATATCCCCTAGGCTAGAGTGATGCATATGACCTAACGGTTGACGCGTTCTTAATCCAAATAAAATTTTTTAAAAAAAATCATTCGATTTTTGAGCCTACCCACTCGACCATATAACTGATTTTCAGTGGGGGACATTAAACCAAAGCGACCCAAGCCAACCCTGTAGACTGCAACGCAATCGACGAGTGAGCGATAACCAATGAAAGATCGATATTTGTTAATAGGAAATATAGCAATCAGTGGTATGGACAATGCGAACACCCGCGGATCAACGCTAGAATCAACAAGGCCGATTTAGAACTACTTAGAATTTATTATATCCCTCGTTGCTAGGACGGCTTCATAGTCACTGTTTTTATATTCCTAAGCCAAGGACTGATGGCTTTAAGTCCAAATCAGAAGTAAAGATCTTCTGAAAATGGAGGGAATCGAACCCTAGACCTCCTGCATAGGAAGCAGAGACGCTAACCACAAGGCCAACAAGTCACACGAAATATTAATTATAAATTTATCCTTAATTGTTAAACCAAATTTAATTACAATCAAACATATTTTATTTATAATCGAATAGGCGTAAGTAATTTTGTATTATTATCATTCGCTAGAAACTAGAGGCGATCCCTGGCAATCGTCGTAGAGGACCATTCCCCTTCCCTTGACGACCTCCGCGAAGACGATGACGACAATGACTCCAGAAACGATGACCAAGACGATGACGACCACGACGTGAGAACCCCCTTTCCTCCCCCTACCCGTGGCTTTATAAATTAATATTCCAAACAAACAACAAATTCATATTATTTAACTAACAATATCACAGGCGTTGCATTATGACCTAACGGTTGACGCGCCCTACTTTCTCACGTCATAATCTTAGATCCCTAACGGCCGTGGCTGGTTCTGACCAGCATGGGCCCCTCCTTCCCATATCCCCTAGGCTAGAGTGGTGCATTATGACCTAACGGTTGACGCGTCCTTAATCCAAATAAACAAATCGATTCTCACGTCGGTAGAAGGGTATTGTCCAGAATAAAAATGACCACACACTTCTGACTCATAAATATCTATAAACTTACAAGAGAAAAAACTATTTTACAACATTTAGTTCACATCATACACGTTTCTTTAATTTCTTTATTTCCATACAAATTAATAATTTCAGTTTTGCTGTTCTTCATCATCACCATCATTTTCGTTTCTTTCATAAACTTAGAAAACTATAAAATCATCAAACACACCATTATATTATTCAACTAATTTTCAATATCACAGGCGGCGCAATATGACCTGTCCGGTTGAGGCGCCCTTTAGTTTCTCACGTCGTCGTTGATGCGAAGTGTTTGTGTCGCGAGGTTATTTGTGCTCAACTCGATCAATCATCAGAGTACTAAATAAACTTTGTTTAATTACGAAACTCCCCCGTCTGGGCCCGGGGTAGAATTGGCCCAGAGCATGGCTCTGCTTATCGTAAAAGGCGATTCAAGAGAAAAAGTCCACCTCGCAAACATCAGCTAGAAAGAGCGGAATATCTTACTCCCCGAAACTAGAGGCGAGCTCTGGCAATCGTCGCTGGGGACCTTGCCCCCTTCCCTTGACGACCCCCCGGCGACGATGACAATGACACAACGAACGATGACAAAGACGATGACGACCGCGACGTGAGAAACCCCCCTTCCTCCCCTTACCCGTGGCTGGTTCTGACCAGCATGGGCCTTTCCACCCCCCCCCCCTTAGGCTAGAGTGGTGCATTATGACCTAACGGTTGACGCGTCCTTAATCCAAATAAACAATTACGAAACTCTCAGCTAAATGCATGATTTACTACCAATAAAATATTTATTTATTTATTTATTTATTTATTATTTATTTATTTAACGTCTATCCTATTCAGTTATAAAAACTGATTTACAAAGGAGGACAACAAACATCAAAGTGTGTTAACATATAATGCTTGTGTTAACCCGTCTGGGTCCGGGGTAGAATTGAACCAGAGCATGGCTCTGCTAATCGTAAAAGGCGATTCAAGAGAAAAAGTCCACCTCGCAAACATCAGCTACGAAGAGGGGAGTATATTACTCCCCAAAAATAGAGGCGAGCTCTGGCAATCGTCGTCGGGGACTTTGCCCCCTTCCCTTGACGACCTTTCGACGACGATGACGACAGTGACACCACGAACGATGACGAAAACAATGACGACCACGACGTGAGAACCCCCTTTCCTCCCCTTACCCGTGGCTGGTTCTGACCAGCATGGGACCCCCCCCCCCCCCCCCCTAGGTTAGAGTGGTGCATTATGACCTAACGGTTGACGCGTTCTTATTCAAATAAACAAAAAAAAACGACCGTGACGTGTGAAAACTCCCCTTTCCCCCCAAAACCAAAATAAACCAAAATAATCCCACTCCCCGTGGCGGATTATTATTATTATTATTATTATTATTTATTCCAACATGACATACAATCACATTGCTGGAGGTAAGAAATTAGAGCATAGCCCCATAACACAAAGTGTCCTTACCACCAGGACAATATACACAATGCAAAAAATAGATATACAAAATACATTCAACAATATAAAACACATAATAACAATATACTCAATTATCTCCATATAAGAAAACACAAAATATTACAAAAAATTACTCATAGATAACACACATAAATGTAATATAAAATGATGGCAAGTGTGAGTGTGAATTTGAGTGTGAATATGAATATGAGTGTATGTGTACATGCTAGTGTTGGGGAAGGAACTTTTAAAAAGAACGCGTTCTCGTGAACGCGTTCTTTTTTTGTTTAACTTTACAGTGAACTTACTCTTTTTTTAAATCAATGAACTTGAACTTTTAAAAGTTCCTTCTGAGAACGAACTTCTTCAGTTTTAGAAAGTTCATTTGAAAGTTCTTTCTGTGCGTCGAGCAGCCGTCGACTCGCCATCGTCGACGCTTGAAAACAATAACAAATCGTTGTTCCATCGTAGGCCTACATTGACGCACGTTCAGCTGTTTATGACAAGGTCACGTACGATTCACGAAGTTAAAACGATGCACGCCAACTAATTCGGAAAAAATCTTGGAAGCCTAAAATGCAAAGTATCTGCCATAATTTTACAAGCTGGTCGACGAGAATGTAGTACAAATCATCAACACGATCAAAGACAGCTCAACACTTTCGTAAGACTCAAACTCGCGAGTAGTTTGGTACTCGAACACCCCTTATGTTTTTCCTTGTGTTTTTCTTCATTTTACGCCAGCCTTTAATAAAAGAGTTTTTTTTTTACAAAAGAACTTTTAAAAGAACTAAGTTCATATTTTAGACGAACTTGAACTTTTCAAAATTTTAGGTTTTAAAAGAACTTGAACTTTTTAAAAGTTCATTATTTGAGCTGTGAACTGAACTTTTAAAAAGTTCATTTTAAAAAAGAACTGACCCAACACTGTGTACATGTGAGTGAGTGGTATTCGTGTTAACTGGTATGATCTTGACTGTTCATTAAAGTTATTCTAAGGTCTCTCCGAAATTTATGAAAATCTTGTTCTTTGCGGACCTCATAAGACATAGCATTCCAATCTCTAACAGATCGACAGAAAAAACCTTGCTGATACTGCGTTGTTCTAGCAAAGGGAGGTATCAGAGTAACAGCTCTACCGTATCTGCATGAGCGATATCCAAGTTGTATTCTGGTCAATGGATCCAGGTCGACTAGCCCGTTAAACATTTTCTTCAGAAAAACGATTCCCAACTCCTTTAGGTGATTTTCCAGAGTAAGTATATCACACATCTTCGTTCGTTGTTGCCTATTCAAGTCTTTTCTTTTGGTGATGAATTTTGTCGCTCTATTCTGTAGAGATTCTAATTTGTAAGCATTGGCTTCGAGGTTGGATGCCATGCAGGACAACCATAGGACAGTGTAGGTCTAACTAGGCATAAGTACACAGTCTGCTTGACCTGACTACGTGCACCATGCAATGTTCTGGATAAAAAGCCTAGAAGCTTAGCAGATTTTTTCCTCACTATTTCAGTCTGAATGTTCCATTTCAAATCCTGAGTTATTGTTATACCTAAGAGCTTAATTTTGATTTCCCGTTTAATGTAACAGCTATTGATTTTGAAAACTATTGCAGGTGCTTTTTTGGATTTTGTCAAGGTAATATGGCTGCATTTATTTTCATTAAGTAACATTTGGTTCAGTTCACACCATAGCTCAATGTTTTCAAGGTCCTTTTGTAATATATCCACATCAGTTGCTGACTTGATGGTTCTGTAAATAGTACAATCGTCTGCATATAGTCTTACTTTGGATTCCACACACCTGGGTAGGTCCATCATAAATATGGTGAATAGTAAAGGACCAAGTACCGATCCTTGGGGCACTCCAGATGTAACACGAAAATCAGAAGAGTCAGCACCATCAAAGACAACCTTCATGCTACGTCCTAAGAGAAAACTCTCAATCCAGTCAAAGACCTTACCAGATATGTTGAATTCTTGAAGCTTCATGAGAAGTCGTTTGTGGGGAACCCTATCAAACGCTTTCGCCCAGTCCAATGTGATGACTTCCACGCGGCTACCGGCCTCAGAATCAATGGCGTGCTGCCAGTCATCAATTGCTCCTGTCAACATAGTCACACAGGATCTTCTCGGCAGGAACCCATGTTGCTCGATATTAATTCCCCTTACTTCTTTCAAATGATGTAATAGCCTAGTGTTGACAAGTTTTTCCATTACTTTTCCCAATACCGATGTAAGTGATATCGGTCGATAATTCTTGACATCATTACGGTCGCCACCTTTATGAACCGGCACAACATTAGCTTTCTTCCATTCATTTGGTATTTCACCATTTCTCATGGACATGTTATACAGAGAGCACAATGAGGGAGCTATGAAGGTCGCACATTTATGAAGAATTCTACCTGGCACACCGTCAGGATCTGTCGCTCCATCTGGGCGTATTCTCTTTAACGCATTGAAAACTTGTTGCGTGGAAAAACACAAAACACTAAGAGTTGAAGATTTCTGTGATGTTCGTAGTTGGGGTGGACACAAATCACAATTATCAGAGATGCCTGCAGAAAAATGGGTAGAATTCTGGCCAGCATGAGACTTTCCGGTTGACGTACCCTTAGTATTCCAAATACACATACAATAAAGATATAAGATATAAGACAACTATATTTTTCTGCCTAGATTGTCTGGTTGCCGCCCACTGATGGAGCTTGCAACTTGATTTAGGTGTCCTGTATCATTGCTGTGATCAGTTTGACATGAAATTTTTTAAATAATTATATATCTGATATAATTATATATATGAGTCAAGATTTGAACACAAAAATGAAGATTGAACCCAAGAATAAAGATTTCGCGTTCGGTGGTTTCTTCCGCGAAAGTTTGATTATACTCCCTGATTTGCTGTTCCTGATTTTTGGCAAACCTCATATTCGTTTGAGTGGGATCGTCTAATAAATCAGTTTTTTCTTTTCGTTTTTCTTTTTTAATGTTTTTTTTTCTTTTTTTCTTTTCTTTTCTTTTTTTCTTTTCTTTTTTCTTTTCTTTTCTTTTCTTTCTTTTCTTTCTTTTCTTTTCTTTTCTTTTCTTTTCTTTTCTTTTCTTTTCCTTTTCATTCTCCACCCTTTTTTATATTTGATTCATTCATTGAATGCATAATATAATATCATTCAATTTGTTACCAAAATTCTTGTGTTAAATGCATTGTTGTTGTAATGCTACTATTTCAAATATTTACGAAAATGTAATTTATTGTTGTTTCTGCATCTATGTAATTAGATTTATTTAGTTGTCCTCCTTTGTAAATCAGTTTTTATAACTGAATAGGATAGACGTTAAATAAATAAATAAAATAAATAAATATGATTTTGCTATTACTATCATCTCTATCATTTTCTTTCCTTTTATAAACTTATTAAACAATGTAATCATCAAACACACCATTAACTCGTTTTATTAACACTTATTCAATATATCAGGCGGCGCAGTATGACCTATAACTGGTTTTAGCGCGCTAGTTTCTCACGTCATGATTCCAGGTTGTTGCATTATACAAGACACTTTCCTACTTTCCCTCCCCCGTCTGGGCCCTGGTTAGAATGTGGCCCCGAGCATGGCTCTGCTTTAAAATGGTAAAAGGCGAGGAAGAAGAGGAAGGTTTCTGGTAGAAGGATTTTTCATAAATATTTTTTCAATTATCGCATTCAATTTTAAAATTTCAATGACAATTTGGATTGAAAAGATGTATTTTGAAAGGTTCTATATAAAATTGACCACAATAAACCGCCATGCACCATAGAATAATTTGTAATTCGATTTTTTTCTCTTGCCACTCGGTCAGACTCACGTACGCATCCAATTAGTGACCGCTCTGCCCAGATTCAGATTCAAGTGCAAAAAAGCCGTTTGAAATTAAAACTTTTTAATTACTTTTTCACCCGTCAATATCATTCCATCTACCTTTCCTATCCCCTTTCCGCTTCCACTTTCAGGCTTTCCAGACCGGAACGCGAAGATTCTAACTACCTTTCCGACTTATATCCCGAAATATTAATGGGCTGAGAATTTAATTAGGTCTTTGGTAATGGATTTCAGCATGTGGAAATTTCTCTCAAAGCTTCTAGCTTTGATACCTTAAATAAATAATGTTGGCTTGTAAAGTTGGTAGATAGTTCATTAGTTGCGGAAATATTGACACAACCACGCGGGGCTGGTATGTGCGCGTGTGTAAGTGAACTTGCTCGCTTTCAATACTCCAAGCCACGTTAGAGCTTCGAGATAGAACAATACAACGACATAAACACGTTCATGCTACACCTTACAAGACGAGAACACGTGCACCATCTCGCAACCATCACCTCCCTGGAACTAGAGGCGAGCTCTGGCAGACACAACCACGCGGGGCTGGTATGTGCGCGTGTGTAAGTGCTGGCTTGCTCGCTTTCAATACTCCAAGCCACGTTAGAGCTTCGAGATAGAACAATTTCTAAACGACATAAAACACGTTCATGCTACACCTTACAAGACGAGAACACGTGCACCATCTCGCAACCATCACCTCCCTGGAACTAGAGGCGAGCTC
This sequence comes from Sweltsa coloradensis, assembly GCA_024449915.1. Taxonomy (NCBI): domain Eukaryota; kingdom Metazoa; phylum Arthropoda; class Insecta; order Plecoptera; family Chloroperlidae; genus Sweltsa; species Sweltsa coloradensis. Next base: position 26,145 of record JAMZAV010003359.1, read on the forward strand.
TGGCAGACACAACCACGCGGGGCTGGTATGTGCGCGTGTGTAAGTGCTGGCTTGCTCGCTTTCAATACTCCAAGCCACGTTAGAGCGTCGAGATAGAACAATACAACGACATAAACACGTTCATGCTACACCTTACAAGACGAGAACACGTGCACCATCTCGCAACCATCACCTCCCTGGAACTAGAGGCGAGCTCTGGCCAGACACAACCACGCGGGGCTGGTATGTGCGCGTGTGTAAGTGCTGGCTTGCTCGCTTTCAATACTCCAAGCCACGTTAGAGCGTCGAGATAGAACAATACAACGACATAAAACACGTTCATGCTACACCTTACAAGACGAGAAAAACGTGCACCATCTCGCAACCATCACCTCCCTGGAACTAGAGGCGAGCTCTGGCAGACACAACCACGCGGGGCTGGTATGTGCGCGTGTGTAAGTGCTGGCTTGCTCGCTTTCAATACTCCAAGCCACGTTAGAGCGTCGAGATAGAACAATACAACGACATAAACACGTTCATGCTACACCTTACAAGACGAGAACACGTGCACCATCTCGCAACCATCAACTCCCTGGAACTAGAGGCGAGCTCTGGCAGACACAACCACGCGGGGCTGGTATGTGCGCGTGTGTAAGTGCTGGCTTGCTCGCTTTCAATACTCCAAGCCACGTTAGAGCTTCGAGATAGAAACAATACAACGACATAAACACGTTCATGCTACACCTTACAAGACGGAGAACACGTGCACCATCTCGCAACCAACACCTCCCTGGAACTAGAGGCGAGCTCTGGCAGACACAACCACGCGGGGCTGGTATGTGCGCGTGTGTAAGTGCTGGCTTGCTCGCTTTCAATACTCCAAGCCACGTTAGAGCTTCGAGATAGAACAATACAACGACATAAACACGTTCATGCTACACCTTACAAGACGAGAACACGTGCACCATCTCGCAACCATCAACTCCCTGGAACTAGAGGCGAGCTCTGGCAGACACAACCACGCGGGGCTGGTATGTGCGCGTGTGTAAGTGCTGGCTTGCTCGCTTTCAATACTCCAAGCCACGTTAGAGCGTCGAGATAGAACAATACAAAAGACATAAACACGTTCATGCTACACCTTACAAGACGAGAACACGTGCACCATCTCGCAACCATCACCTCCCTGGAACTAGAGGCGAGCTCTGGCAGACACAACCACGCGGGGCTGGTATGTGCGCGTGTGTAAGTGCTGGCTTGCTCGCTTTCAATACTCCAAGCCACGTTAGAGCTTCGAGATAGAACAATACAACGACATAAACACGTTCATGCTACACCTTACAAGACGAGAACACGTGCACCATCTCGCAACCATCACCTCCCTGGAACTAGAGGCGAGCTCTGGCAGACACAGCCACGCGGGGCTGGTATGTGCGCGTGTGTAAGTGCTGGCTTGCTCGCTTTCAATACTCCAAGCCACGTTAGAGCGTCGAGATAGAACAATACAACGACATAAACACGTTCATGCTACACCTTACAAGACGAGAACACGTGCACCATCTCGCAACCATCACCTCCCTGGAACTAGAGGCGAGCTCTGGCAGACACAACCACGCGGGGCTGGTATGTGCGCGTGTGTAAGTGCTGGCTTGCTCGCTTTCAATACTCCAAGCCACGTTTTAGAGCGTCGAGATAGAACAATACAACGACATAAACACGTTCAGCTCCACCTTACAAGACGAGAACACGTGCACCATCTCGCAACCATCACCTCCCTGGAACTAGAGGCGAGGGTCTGGCAGACACAACCACGCGGGGCTGGTATGTGCGCGTGTGTAAGTGCTGGCTTGCTCGCTTTCAATACTCCAAGCCACGTTTAGAGCGTCGAGATAGAACAATACAACGACATAAACACGTTCATGCTACACCTTACAAGACGAGAACACGTGCACCATCTCGCAACCATCAACTCCCTGGAAACTAGAGGCGAGCTCTGGCAGACACAACCACGCGGGGCTGGTATGTGCGCGTGTGTAAGTGCTAGCTCGCTCGCTCTCAATACTCCAAGCCACGCACTGAGCCACGAGATAGAACAATACAACGACATAAACACGTTCATGCTACACCTTACAAGACGAGAACACGTGCACCATCTCGCAACCATCACCTCCCTGGAACTAGAGGCGAGCTCTGGCAGACACAACCACGCGGGGCTGGTATGTGCGAGTGGGTAAGTGCTGGCTTGCTCGCTTTCAATACTCCAAAACCACGTTAGAGCGTCGAGATAGAACAATACAACGACATAAACACGTTCATGCTACACTTACAAGACGAGAACACGTGCACCCCTCTCGCAACCATCACCTCCCTGGAACTAGAGGCGAGCTCTGGCAGACACAACCACGCGGGGCTGGTATGTGCGCGTGTGTTAAGTGCTGGCTTGCTCGCTTTCAATACTCCAAGCCACGTTAGAGCTTCGAGATAGAACAATACAACGACATAAACACGTTCATGCTGCACCTTACAAGACGAGAACACGTGCACCATCTCGCAAACATCAACTCCCTGAAACTAGAGGCGAGCTCTGGCAGTCGTCGACAGGTACCTACCGCCCTTCCCTTGACGACCTCATCGACAACGACGACCATGACAACACGAACGATGACCACAACGTGAGAACCCCCCTTCCTCCACTTACCCGTGGCTGGTTCTGACCAGCATGGGCTCCTCCTCCCCATATCCCCTGGGCTAGAGTGGTGCATTATGACCTAACAATTGACGCGTCCTTAATCCAAATGAACCAAACCAAACTCATACCCGAGGCTGCAGCCCAACATGGGACTTTTCTCCCTATATCCCTAAGCAGAGTGACGCATTCAGACATTGCCGCGCTCTTAAGGCTATTCCACCGCGTTTTTCTATTTTCCAAAATATGCTACTAAGTCAAAATAGTGAATGGCTTTGGAACATGGCTATTTTAGAAAATCAAAATATTTTTTACAAATTTTTCTGATCCGGTACACGGCCAAATATGCCACCTCAAAATAATTTTCCAACTTCAATTCGCCAAGGCACACCATTCAACGCAGGGTGTTGTGTTTTTGTGACATTAATTTCAACTGTTCTTCTATGGACTGACTGAGAGAAAACAGATTTATTTTAACAATTGTCTTTCCTGCGAATTTTTTCGTTCGGCGGTACAAATCGGTAAAAAATACCGCCAAACGAAAAAAATCGCTGGAAAGAGAATTGGTAAAATAAATCTGTTTTCTCTCAGTCAGTCCATAGAAAAACAGTTGAAAATTAATGTCACAAAAACACAAACACCATGCGTTGAATGGTGTGTCTTGGCAAATTGAAGTTGGAAACTATTTTGAGGTGGCTATATTGGCCGTGTACCGGATCAGAAAAATTTGAAAAAAATATTTTTGATTTTCTTAAATAGCCAGGTTTGAATGCCATTAACTAATGTTTTGACTTGGTAGCATATTTTGGAAAATAGAAAAAACGCAGTCGAATAGCCTTAAACCAGATGAACTAACTTGAACACTAACAGCTCCTGTCCTTTGCTTCCCAATAATCCCCGCTAAGACTAAGACACCCCAGTCTGGGCCCGGGGTAGAATTGGCCCAGAGCATGGCTCTGCTAATCGTACAAGGCGATTCATGAGAAAAAGCCCACCTCGCAAACATCAGCTAGTATGAAGGGTATTATTTTACTCCCCGAAACTAGAGGCGAGCTCTGGCAGTAGTCGTAGGAGAACCTTTCCCCTTCCTTTAGCGACATCTACGACGACGATGACAACACGAACCACCAAGACGATGACGATCACGACGTGAGAACCCCCCTTCCCATTCCACCCCTTACCCATGGCTGATTCTGACCAGCATGAGGCCCTCCACCCCTAGGCTAGAGTGGCATTTTAACCTAACTGTTGACGCGCTCTTAATCCAAATAAACCAAAAACATTTATATACACTTAAAAACAATATAATCAATTAACACACCATTAATTCATTTCATCAACTTTCAGTATCACAGATGGCGCAATATGACCAAACCGGTTGAAGCGCCCTAGTTTCTCACGTAGTCGTCAATCGTTGCAAAGTACCTTTAACCGTTCATCATATGCTAGCAGAATGTACCAAATATGACGCCTTGCGCATGCAATTTGATATCTCCCAATCATATGAAGAACTTCTATCATATGATAACGGCGGTACAAACTTTCCAAATTTCTCATCCAAAGTAATCTATTTAACAAACTTTAATTAACTTCATCAAATTTCTTTAATTACTTTAATTTTATTCCCATACATAACTTTTGTTTTGCTATTACTTTCGTCATCATTATTTCTTTTGTTACTTATACACTTAGAAAACTCTTAAATAATAATAATAATAATAATAATAATAATAATAATAATAATAATAATAATAATAATAATAAACATCATCATAATAATAATCATAATAATAATAATAATAATAATAATAATAATAATAATAATAATAATAATAATAATAATAATAATAATAATAATAATAATAATAGTAATAATAATCAAACACACCATTAACTCATCTAGTCAATTGTCATAAACACAGGCGGCGCAATATGACCAAACCGGTTGAAGCGCCCTAGTTTCTCACGTAGTCGTCAATTGCAATAGTGGACTCTAGGCTAATCAGGCAACCATTTGTCATATGATTTCCCCTTAACGACCTCCCCGGCGACGATGACAATTGACGCAACGAACGATGACGACGACAAAGACGATGACGTGAGAGCCCCCCTTTCCTCCCCCTACCCAGAGCATGGCTCTGCTAATCGTAAAAGGCGATTCAAGAGAAAAAGTCCACCTCGCAAACATCAGCTAGTAAGAGCGGAGTATCTTACTCCCCAAAACGAGCGCGAGCCTTGGCAATCGTCGTCGGGACCTGCCCCTTTCCTTGACGAACCCCCCGGCGACGATGACAATGACAAACGAACGATGACAAAGACGGTGACGACCCGCACGTGAGAAACACCCCCTTCCTCCCTTACCATGGCTGGTTCTGACCAGGATGGCCCCCTTCTCCCCCCCCCCCCGAGACAGACTAGAGTGGTGCATTATGACCTAACGGTTGACGCGTCCTTAATCCAAATAAACCAAATAATCCATATCCCCTAAGCTAGATTGATGCATTATGACCTAACGGTTTACGCGCCCTTAATCCCCCGTCTGGGCCCGGGGTAGAATTGGCCCAGAGCATGGCTCTGCAAATCGTAAAAAGACGATTTAAGAGAAAAAGTCCACCTCGCTAACATCAGCTAGAAAGAGCGGATCTTACTCCCCGAAACTAGAGGCGAGCTCTGACAATCGTCGTCGGGGACCTTGCCCCCTTTTCCCCTTGACGACCCCCTGGCGACGATGACAATGATACAAACGGACAATGACAAAGACGATGAAGACCGCGACGTGAGAAACCTTCCTTCCTCCATTACCCGTGGCTGGTTCTGACCAGCATAAGCCCCTCCTCCCCCCCCCCTTAGGCTAGAGTGGTGCATTATGACCTAACGGTTGACGCGTCCTTAATCCAAATAAACCAAACCAAATAAACCGTAGTAAAATATTGTCTCCCCGAAACTAGAGGCGAGCTCATGGCAATCGTCGTCGGGAACACATCCCGCTCCACTGAACGACCTTCCCGACGACGACGACGACGACGACGACGACGACGTCAATGACAACGCGAACGATGACGACCATACGTTAGAACCCCACCTTTTTTCCCCCGTGGCTGGTTCTGACCAGCATGGGCCCCTCCTCCCCATATCCCCTAGGCTAGAGTGGAGCATTATGACCTAACGGTTGACGCGTCCTTAATCCAAATACACCAAACCAATCTCATAACCGAGGCTGCAGCCCAACATGGGACTTTTCTCCCTATATCCCTAAGCAGAGTGACGCATTCAGACATTGCCGCGCTCTTAAACCAGATGAACTAACTTGAACACTAACAGCTCCTGTCCTTTGCTTCCCAATAATCCCCGCTAAGACACCCCCGTCTGGGCCCGGGGTAGAATTGGCCCAGAGCATGGCTCTGCTAATCGTAAAAGGCGATTCAAGAGAAAAAGTCCACCTTGCAAACATCAGATAGTAAGAAGGGTAGTATATTACTCTTCGAATCTAGAGGCGAGTTGGCATCGTCGTCGGGACCTTGTCACCTCCTTTAGACCCCCGGCGACGAACAATGAAACAAACGATGACAAAGACGATGAGAAGCCGTCAGAAAACCCCCTCCTCCCCTTACCGTGGCTGGTTCTGCTCAGCAGGGCCCTCCTCCCCCCCCCCCCCCCTTAGGCTAGAGTGGTGCATTATGTCCTAACGGTTGACGCGTCCTTAATCCAAATAAACCAAACCGAAGTAAAACCGTAAAATTAAATCATTATAGCAAACAATTCAAGTTTCGTATTTTTTTCAACAAAATTGAGTATTTTTGTAATTTTTTTCAATCGAGTTTTTTTTTTAGATTTTGGGAAATTTTGGTTCTAAAAAAGCTTCATTTTAAGTAAAAATTCTAATATTTACTACATTTCTAAAACTATATTTCCCCGGAATTCTTGTACTCTTTTTATAGCATTTCCGTGACAAACTGATTTTTGCTTAATTCTAAAATAATCTTCTCTAAAAAAAACTTTTTGTTCCATTGGAATGGGGGAATATGATTTATTTGATATTAATAAAAAAAAATATGGGGTCAAATTGAAAAACCTATTTTTCCAGATTAAGATTTCAAAACGTTATGGGTCCATATGGTACCGTTGAGGAGGAATGGGATAAACCAAATAACATAAACTCTTGGCTAGAGCATGGCGCATTGCGAGTTTACGGTGGCCACTCCTGCCAAGTAAAACCCCATGCTAGAGTGGCGCAGTTTAACCTGGTGAAAGATCTTTGAACTATTCCCAGCTTACGATGAGAAGCCCCTGTTCACACACAATACCACACTCGAGGCCTCGATCGTATTGTTGGCTGGATCCTATTACCCTCCCGGGCTGGTGTGATTACCGCTCGCCGCACAACTTCCCTGACAGGGGCCTGGCTTCAAGTTGGGCGCACCCGAGCGAACATCTCAATCTCGGGCCCCAGGGAGCGCGTTCAGAAGGTCGGAGGAAACCATTTGCAGGATACAGAATGGGCAGGGTTCATCGAGATAAATAAAAAACACGTTTCTAGATGTATATTGAATAGGTGTTAAATATTACTCATTTGATTTGTAACTCTAAAAACATGTGACTTCGTTTTAATTCATTTATTCCAAACACACTTCTTAAATTATTAATATCCCTGTCCACCCCCAGAGCATGGTTCTGTTATAAGTAAAATGCGAAACAAGAGAAAAAGTCCATCTCGCAAACATCAGCTAGTATTTTACTCCTGGAAACTAGAGGTGAGCTCTGGACGGCGACGTGACAAATTCACCTCTTACCCTCCCGCGCATAATGACCTAACAGTTGATGCGCCGTCAAACCAACAAATAATTTAGCTTTTTTTATCATTTATTTCATTTTCTTTTGAAACCTACAAAACAAAACAAAAAAGTTTAAAAAAAACTCGATTGATTATACCATACAATATCACTGGCTACGCAATATGACCTACCCGCGGTTGAAGCGCCCTAGTTTCTCACGTATTTTTTTTCTTATTGGTGGATGCAACAGTTCCTCCCCCTGACCTTGGCTGATTCTGTCCAGCACGGGTCTGTCCTCCCAGAGTCCCCTGGGCTAGAGTGGCGCATTATAACCTACCAGGTTGAAGCGCCGTCAAACCACATAAACAAACAAACAATTTTGGACCAGAGCATGGCGATTCATGAGAAAAATCTATCTCGCAAATATCAGCTATTATTATTATTTTATTTTTTTATTATTATTTTATTATTATTTATTTAACGTCTATCCTATTCAGTTATAAAAACTGATTTACAAAGAAGGACAACTGATTTACAAAGGAGGAGCTAGTCAAAGGGGTAGTATTTTACTCACCGAAAATAGAGGCGAGCTCTGGAAATCGTCGTTGGGGACCTTGACCCTTTCCCTTGACGACCCCTCGACGACCATGACGACAATGACACCACAAACGATGACAAAGACAATGACGACCGCGACTTGAGAACCCCCCTTTACTCCCCTTTCCCGTGCTGGTTCTGACTAGTTTGGGCCCCTGCTCTACATATTCCCTAGGCTAGAGTAATGCATTATGACCTAACGTTTGACGCGTCCTTAATCCAAATAAACCAATCTTTTGTTATTATTTCTTTCATTTTATTTTATTTTAAAACTAAGAAACAACAAGAAAAACCAACAAACAACAATCTCAATTTGATAACCTTACGTAATCATAGGCTGCGCAACATGACCTATTAGGTTGAAGCGCCCTAGTTTCTCACGTCGTATTTTTGAATCGGTAAGGGCGCCGGGTCCAGTGATGCACACAGTTCTTCGCCCTGCCCGTGGCTGGTTCTGTCCAGCACGGGCCTGTCCTCCCAGAGTCCCCTGGGCTAGAGTGGCGCATTATAACCTACCCGGTTGAAGCACCGTCAAACCAAATAAACATACAAATAATTTAGGCCCAGAGCAAGGCTCAGCTAATCGTACAAGGCGATTCAAGAGAAAAATCCACCTCGCAAACATCAGCTAGTATAAAGTGTGTATTTTTACTTCCCGAAAATAGAGTCGAGCTCTGGCAATCGTCGTCGGGAACCTTGCCCCCTTCTCTTGACGACCCTTCGTCGACGACAATGACACCACGAACGATGACAAAGACAATGTCGACTGCGACGTTAAAACCTCCCTTACCTCCCCTATCCAGTGGCTACATTCTGACCAGTTTGGGCCCCTCCTTCCCATATTCCCAAGGCAAGAGTGGTGCATTATGACATAACGGTTGACGCGTCCTTAATCCAAACAAACCAATCTTTTGTTACTATTTCTTTCATTTTATTTTATTTTAAAACCTAGAAAACATCATAAAAAACTTACAAACAACAATTTCAATTGATAACCTTACTTAATCACAGGCCGCGCAATATAACCTACCCGGTTAAAGCGCCCTAGTTTCTCACGTAGTATTCTTCTTTCAGTAATGATGGTGGTTCCGGTTCCAGTGATGCAAACAGTTCTACCCAGGCTGGTTCTAACCAGCACGGGGCTGTCCTTCCAGCGACCCCTGGCCTAGAGTGGCGCATTACGACGAATGACGCGCCGTCAATCCAAATAAACAACCAAATAATTTATCTTTTGTTTTTATTTCTTTCATTTTTTAAACCTAGAAAACAACATTAAAAACCAACAAACAACAATCTCAACTTGATAACCTTACATAATCACAGGCCGCGCAATATGACCTATCCGATTGAAGCGCCCTCGTTTCTCACGTCATCTCAAGCAACATAGTCATCGTTTCTGTTCCCTGTCGTAGCCTACGATAGAATGGTGCATAAATACCTCACGGTTGGCGCGCCCTTGATCCACACAAACAAAGACTTACAGGTTGTACTTGTTGGCAAGCTTAGTTATAATATGGACCAGCTCGTCGTGCGTAGTTTGTCTTGTTTCTCCTGCCCACGCGATCCTCTCTCCCGCCAGGTTCAACACAATCTCGTCGCCATGACATCCCCTCTCATAAAGACCTCACGGTTGGCGCGCCCTGATCACACGAAACAAGACTCAGGTTGTCAACTTGTTGGCAAGCTTAGTTATAATATGGACCAGCTCGTCGTGCGTAGTTTGTCTTGTTTCTTGCCCACGCGATCCTCTCTCCCGCAGGTCAACACAATCTCGTCGCATGACAACCCCCCCTCTCATAAAGACTCACGGTGGCGCGCCCTTGATCCACACTAACAAAGACTTACAGGTTGACTTGTTGGCAAGCTTAGTTATAATATAGACCAGCTCGTCGTGCGTAGTTTGTCTTGTTCCTCCTGCCCACGCGATCCTCTCTCCCGCCAGGTTCAACACAATCTCGTCGCCATGACAACCCCCCCCCCCCCCCCCCCCGAATAAACCCGCCGAACACACGGATTGATATCGGACGCTCATTGTCAATGATGACAATATCAAATTCCAATAATTAATAAAGTTCGCTTTTGGTCTTTTTGTGTTCGGGATCTAATCTCATCTGGCTTAATATTCCATTAAAAGTGAGCTCGATTGTGATGATACGGTCACAAAGCTTTTCCCCAGGAATGAACTTCTGCTCAGTGGATTGGTTTAATAGAAGGAAGGGATCGGCCTGTAAAATACCGTATGTGAAAAGTTAAAAAGAGAAAAGAACTTATTTTCTAGCTAGTTGATTACTGATCTAAATCATCAGTTGGCCCAGATGAAGTCAGGGATGTTTAAACTCTAAAGAACACCTTTTCGATAGAAGGTAAAATGAAAACGATATTACGAATTTGGCCCAGAGCATGGCTCTGTTAATCGTAAAGGGCGATTCAAAAGAAAAAGACCATCTCGCCAACGTCAGCTAGTAAGAGGGGAGTTTTCCCCAAAAGCAGAGGCGAGCTCTGGCAATCGTAGTCGGGGACACCTCCCCTTTCCCTTGACGACCTCCCCGACGACAATGACAATGACACAACGACGACCGCGACGTGAGAACCCCCTTTCCTCCCCTTACCCGTGGCAGGTTCTGCCCTAGTTTCTCACGTCATCATCTGACCAGCATGGGCCCCTCCACCCCATATCCTCTTGTCTAGAGTTGCACATTATTACCTATCGGTAGCCGCGCGCTTAATTCAAATAAATCCAAATTTAAAAAATGGACAACCAAATTTTTCAATCCTTTTTTTTCATTTGCTATTACTATCATCTCCATTATATTATTTAATTTTTTATTAAACTTAAAAAACTAATAAATCATCAATTAAACCATAAACACATGTCATTAACTTTCAATATAACATTCGGCGCAATATGACTTACCGGTTGAAGCGCCCTTTTTTCTCACGTCTACATGAATGGACATACTCGAACATGTGTTCCTACCTTTATTCAACATCCTATTTATTAACTTTTATACGATATTTTATTTGTGTCGTGTGTTGTCTTGTAAATAGTATCACTGCAACGAGGCAAACACATGTGTCGCGCCCGGGTCGATAGGCCTCGCGTGCCTGCACACTCGCCTCGGCTTATAAATATCTACATTGACAATAAATAATGACAGGCCAATACACGAAGACCAACAGTCAATAATTACAATGACAACCGGACGAACAAGATTCGACTCGTGGTCAGATTCAACGATAGTGTAAGTCATGACAGGTGCTTGCTTGCTGTACACTGGGTTTGGGCGGGGTTTCAGACTTTCAGTGATGGGTTCATTCAAATTGTGATTGTTAAGTGTATCAAGCAGATAACTACGTTCACCCCCCCAGGAACGTCTGGGGCCGGGGTAGAATTTGACCCAGAGCATGTGTCTGCTAGTTGTAAAAGGCGATTTAAGAAAAAAAGTCCTCCTCTCAAACATCAGCTAGTAAGAGCGAAGTATTTTACACCCCGAAACTAGAGGCGAGCTCTGGCAATCGTCGTCGGGGACCTAGCCCACTTTCCCTTGACGACCCCTCGACGACGACGACAATGACACAACGAACGATGACAAAGACAATGACGACCGCGACGTGAGAAACCCCCCTTCCTCCCCTTCCCCGTGGCTGGTTCTGACCAGCATGGGCCCCTCCCTCCCCCCCCCCCCTAGGTTAGAGTGGTGCATTATGACCTAACGGTTGACGCGCCTTAATCCAAATAAACCAAGAAAAAAATCTCACGTAGAGAAGAAGGTGGTATTGTCCAGAATTCGAATAGGCATAGGTTGTTCCCAGATGTGACACATGTGATGTACCTTTAACCGTATATGCTAGCAATGACCAAATATGATGCCTTGCGCGCACGCAATTGGTTCTCTCTCAATCAAATGAAACTTCTATCATATGATAAAGACGACAAACTTTCTTAATTTCTCATTCAAAGTAACTTATTTAACAAAATTTAAATACCATCATATCATACACATTTCTTTAATTTTTTATTTTCATTCAATTAAATAACTTTTGCTTTGCTATTAGGCCTACTATCATAATCATCATTTTCTTTGTTTATATATTCACTTGAAAACAAAATTTTATAAAACACACCATTAACTCATCTCATCAACTTCCAATATCACAGACGGCGCAATATGACCTAACCTATCAAAGTGCCCTAATTTCTCACGTCGTTATCGTACTTGAACAATATTAATCACCCCGTCTGGGCCCGGGGTAGGATTGGCCCAGAGCATGGCTCTTCAATCGTAAAAGGCGATTCAAGAGAAAAAGTCCGTCTCGCAAACATCAGCTAGTAAAAGGGTTTCCCGTATATGTATATGTATGTCTCCCGGAAACTAGAGGAGAGCTCTGGCGTGTGAACTCCCCTTACACGTGGCTGGTTCTGACCAGCAAAGGCCCCTCCTCCCCATATCCCCAAGGCTAGAGTGGTGCATTATGACCTATCGGTTGACGCGTCCTTAATCCAAATAAAAAAATTCTATTGCTATTATCATAACTATAATTTTTATTTCTTTTGTAAACTTAGAAAACAATATAATCATCAACTCATTTCATGAACTTACATTATCACAGGCGGCGCAAAACGACCTAACCGGTTGAAGCGCCCTAGTTTCAGACGTTGTCGTCTCTGTCTGTGGCTGCCCTACACGGGTCCTCCCTCCCCGCATCTCCTAGGCTAGAGTGGCGCATTATGACCTAACGGTTGCAAACACCCGTGAAACGAATTCACTTCAAAAACGCATTCTCGTTTAGCTGTTTGCTGGCGTTTATCGATCACATTTACACGCCGACACATTTTATGTTTTCATTATTTACTAGACCTTGGCATAAAACAAATCGATCTCAATTTACCGCCGGTTCTTTATTCGCGGGCAAACCGTGAGATTTCAACACTTTGGAGTTGTTAAGTTTTTAGGATAGTCGTTAAAATAATAAATAACAATCACACGCACTCACGCACTCACGCACTCGAGACGTCTCACCCCACTCTAAAGGGCTGAATAGAACGGCTGAGAAGCCGCGGCATTCAGGGAATTCGATCAACGGTTTCAGACAACATTCCGATATTGATATGAATATCTGAATACCCCATGTAAAAGCGAACACCGAAAGTTTGGAGACGGTATGCGTTGTTTTATGAAGATACCACAGGCATGTGAGTATCATATGATATCTAACTTTCAGTTTAGCGAATGAAATGCACCCCGGTCCTGCCTAGTACTGGAATGTTAGTCCAATATGTGGGCATGAAAGATTCTGCTATAATAATTCATTCCATTCATGTGTATTACAAATCCGTTAAACGTATTTTTCAAATAAGTTTATTGCTATACTACTGGTTTACATAGGACGTTAATATAGCTCTTGTCAAGAAAAAGAGAAGAGTCAAGATGCCTTGGGCACGCAATTTTATAAGACGATGACGACCGCGACGTGAGAAACCCCTTCCTCCCCTTACCCGTGGCTGGTTCTGACCAGCATAGGCCTCTCCTCCCCACCCCCCTAGGCTATAGAGTGGTGCATTATGACCTAACGGTTGACGCGTCCTAAATCCAAATAAACCAAACTCTCTAAATCATATGAAGAATTTCTATCATATAACAAAGGCGACAAACTTTATCAACTTTGCATTCAAAGTAATTTATTTTACAAAACTTAATTCACATAAAGCACATTTTCCTCTATTTATTTATTGATTTCCATTCAAGTAAATAATTTGTCATTTGGTATTTCTATCATCACCATCATTTTCGTTTGTTTTATAAAGTTGAAAAAAAACATAATCATTAAACCCGCCATAAACTAAATTTCATTAACTTTTAATATCACAGGCGCCACAATAAAACTTATGACCTAACCGGGTGAAGCGCCCTAGTTTCTCACTTAGTCGTTCTTAAAAGACCAAAATTTAGAGGTGTACTCACTGTTCTACCAACGGCCGAATTTGTCCTAGAGCTGAGCTCTGCTAACAGTCGATCTCGCAGAAATCAGCTTGTACGTGGGAGAGTATTTAACCCCCGAAACTAGAGGCGAGCTCTGGCTGGCGACGTGAGAAGCTCTCAGTCTCCTCGCCCCCCTTTATACCCGTGGCTGGTTCTGACAGCATGGGTCCCTCCTCCCCATATCCCCTCGACTAGAGTGGTGCAGTATGACCTAACGGTTGATGCGCCCTCAAACGTAATGAACAAATGGGGCTCTGCACACTCTCTCTGAAAAGTACTTGTGCCACGTGCCTATCATTGTATGACCTGCCAGCCGCAATGTGAAAACGCTCATAATGCAACTGCACGGACTGACGTTTACTTTTGCTTCTATTAGGCTGCCCGTGATGGCTTTGTGCCGAATAACTAGGACTGTGCTGGGCGTAACTTGCCAATTAAATGCCAGCATTATAGCAGAGACGGTATAGAGTATTTTTAAAGTATCACAAATCATTTTCCTATTGCTATCAATTCTTTTTTTCCTTCCCCGTCTGGGCCCTAATCGTAAAAGGCGATTCAAGAGAAAAAGTCCACCTCGCAAACATCAGCTAGTATGAAGGGTAGTATTTTACGCCCGAAAATAGATGCGTGCTCGGCATCGTTCGGGGACTTGCCCCCTTCCCTTGACGACCCCCCGGCGACGATGACAATGACACAACGAACGATGACAAAGACGATGACGACTGCGACGTGAGAAAACCCCCCTTTCCTCCCCCTACCCGTGGCTGGTTCTGACCAGCATGGGCCCCTCCTTCCCATCCCCTAGGCTAGAGTGGTGCATTATGACCTTACAGTTGACGCGCCCTTAATCCAAATAAACAAACAAAATTCTTTTTTTCCTTTTTATATTTAAACTTTGAAAACAATAATATAGTCGAACAAACCATAACCTCATTTCATTAACTTACAATATCATAGGCGGCGCAATATCACCTAACCGGTTGTAGCGCCCTAGGTTCTCCCGTCATCATATTACGGATGCGCTCGTCTTGGTCCGGGGTAGAATTGGCCCAGAGCATGGCTCTGCTAATCGTAAAAGGCGATTCATGAGAAAAAGTCCACCTCGCAAACATTAGCTAGTGAGAGAGGAGTATATTACTCCCCGAAACTAGAGGCGAACTCTGGCAATAGTCGTCGGGGACACCTCCTCCTTCTCTTGACGACATCCCCGACGACGATGACAATGTCACAACGAACGATGATAAATACGATGACGATCGCGACGTGACAAACCCCCAGCTTCCTCCCCCTACCCGTGGCTGGTTCTGACTAGCATGGGTCCCGCCTCCCCATATCCCCTAGGCTAGAGTGGTGCATTATATGATCTTACGGTTGACGCGTCCTTAATCCAAATAAACCAACAAAATAAAATAGAAAACAATCTAATCATCAAACATACCTGCATTAACTCTTCTCATTTCATTTAATTCACAGGCGGCGCAATATGACCTAACCAGTTGAAGCGCTCTAGTTTCTCACGTCGTCGTCGTTGTTTGTGATTTACAACTTTAACCTAATATGTTCATATGGTATTGTTGGAAAGGAAAGCATGTTGCATAGAGCACGGTTCTGCTGATCGTAAAAGGCGAGGAAAGAGTTAAAGTCCATCTCGCAAACATCGGCATTAGTAAGACGGAATCATAATGACGTAACGCTTCGCGCCCCTAAAATAAATAAAATAAAATTCTACCCGACACTAAATGCGATCTCTGGCACTTCTCGTCTGGGCCACATTCCCTTCCACTGACTGTGGCTGGATCCGTCCAGCATAGTTCTTTCCTTGCCACATCCTCCATCCTCGCGGTTGACGCGCCCCTAAACCAAATATGCTAAATAAACTAAACTCCAGGTCTATTCGACCATCAAATATAGGTACCTCAAACACAGACAAAATACCGAAAGAAAAACTGATTTATATTTTATCACCACACTGTTCGATTCGTGAATTTTATAGTACAGCTACTACCGTGCTTCGCGTGATAAATGCGCGTTATGGTGGTCCCTTGTGTTTGTTGCCAACCTGACGCAGTGATGCCCGAAAAAATCTAATAACACCGATATCCTATCGACGACATCAAACAGAAACGTTGATCGACGAGAGTAAATTATTTGATGATGTAATACTAAACGCATCGGTAAACGGTTCCACGAAGGCTCACTGGAACAGAATAGATTGCATAATGTTTCATTTTAATGAGATATTGATGATTTACTTTAGATAAGTAACGGATATAGAATTAACCCAGGTAAGGCCGATTCCTCTGCCGACCGTAGAACGCGAGAAAATAGGCAAAGTCTTTCTCGCATCCATCATCTAGTTCGTATGAGGATCCCTCCACTTGCCTGTGGCTGGTTCTGTGCAGCACGGTTGTGTCCTCCTAGGCTAGAGTGGTGCATTATGGCCTTATACGGTTGGCGCGCCTTTAAAACAAATATTCTTTTTTTTTATAAACCAAGAAAACAAACAACAAACAAACTAGCAAAACAGAAACAATTTATTAACTCTTAACAATTTCACAGAAGGTGCAAAATGACCTACCCGGTTGATGCAGCCTAGTTTCTCTTGTCGTTGTTTTTTTTTCACTTAAATTTTGGAATACCTATTCAAAGCGATATTACATATAGATACGAGAGGTTTTAGAAACCTTTTGGTCCAATTTAATTAATTAAAATATAATTGGATTGTAAATAGTTCCAAGAACACTTCAAAGAGTGCTAGGAGCGAGTCGAAAGACGATGACGACCACGACGTGAGAACCCAGCCCCCCTTTCCTATACCTCTATATAACCGTGGCTGGTTCTGAACAGCATGGGCCCCTCCTCCCCACTCCCCTTAGGCTAGAGTGGTGCATTATGGCCTAACGGTTGACGCGACCTCAATCCAAATAAACAAAACCAAACCGCATCCCCTAGGTAAGAGTGGTGCATTATGACCTAACGGTTGACGCGACCTCAATCCAAATAAACAAAAAAAAATTACATCAAACAAGTCTGTTTTTTTTCATTCCATTTAATCATTTTTATTTTGCTATTACTACAATAACCATATTTTTTTTATTTAGTAAACACCATATACTCATTTCATTATCTTACAATATCACAGGTGGCGCAATATGACCTAACGCCGGTTGAAGCGCCCTAGTTTCTCACGTCGTCGTTCACATGACACACTACGACCGCTCCCCATGTTTGTCGCATGATTGGCTTGGCTGTGAAACTCCCCGCTAATAGGGTAGGCAATTGTCATCGATTTTATGGTTAGCCCGCCGTGTCGGAGCGGACGTGACTGGATACGAAGGTAATTAACAACTAATGGCCGGAGAGATTTCGATTAACCACGAGATAGACAACACACTTCGTATAGGGTATCACCTGTGTTTGCATAGGTCTAACAATAGTGAAAACCTTATACTTTGCTTTACTTTCGTATGATAACGGCGACAAACTTTCTAAATTTCTCATCCAAAGTAATCTATTTAACAAAATATAATTCACGTCATACATATTTCTTTAATTTCTTCATTTTAATTCACATAAATAACTTTTGTTTTGCTATTACTATACATCTCATCATCATCATCATCATCATCATCATTTTATTTTCTTATATATACACTCAGAAAACAATCTAATCATCAATCATTCCATTTACTCATCTCATCAACTTTCAATATCACAGGCGGCGCAATATGACCTATTTGGTTGAAGCGCCCTAGTTTCTCACGTCGTCGTCGCATAGGTCTTAGACTCTTCTGGGCCCGGGGTAGATTTGGCCCAGAGCATGGCTCTGCTAATCGTAAAAGGCGATCCAAGAGAAAAAGTCCACCTCGCAAACATCAGCTACTATTAAGGGTAGTATATTACTCCCCGAATCTAGAGGCGAGCTCTGGCAATCGTCGTCGGGGACCTTGTCCCCTTCCCTTGACGACCCCTTGACGACGATGACGACAATTACACCACGAACGATGACGAAGACAATAACGACCGCGGCGTGAGAAACCCCTTTCCTCCTCTTACCCGTGGCTGGTTCTGACCAGCATGGGCCCCTCCTCTCCCCCCCACGCCCCCAGGTTAGAGTGGTGCATTATGACCTAACGGTTGACGCGTCCTTAATCCAAATAAACCATCAACTCATGAAAATCGCAATTTTACGATTTGTTTTGATTTAAAAAAAATCTTAGTCTTTTAACACCTACATGCTTTATCCGATTGTAATAATTTTTTCAAAGAACCTTAATTTTATGAATTTATATATTCGTGTGAAATTTGAGCGTAATCAAA
Organism: Sweltsa coloradensis; assembly: GCA_024449915.1. Lineage (NCBI taxonomy): Eukaryota > Metazoa > Arthropoda > Insecta > Plecoptera > Chloroperlidae > Sweltsa > Sweltsa coloradensis. The sequence goes on from JAMZAV010003359.1 coordinate 44,477, forward strand.
ATAATATTTCGCATGAAAATCGCAATTCTACGATTTTTTCGCTTTTAAAAAATTACGCTCATCCAAAGACGCGTCTGAAAAAGCGTTTGCGAAGCTTCCTTGTTTTCTTTTCTTTTATATACATTTAAAAAACAATCTTTTCATCAAACATACCACTAACTCATCTGATCAACTTTCAATATCACAGGCGGCGCAATATGACCTAACCGGTTGAAGCGCCCTAGTTTCTCACGTCGTCGTTGCTAAGTTCTTCTTTATACGATGAAAACCTTACAGTTTGCTTTTTTTCGTACGATAACGGCGTTAAACTTCCTAAATCGCTTTTGAAAATAAAATTTCAAATTATTTGAATGCCAAAAATAAATATTTCTTTACTCATTATGTAATTTTTTACATGTAACTCTTATTCTTATTTTAGCTTGCCCATTTTTTATTTTATAACTAACAACACAAAATTATAAAAGAATAATTCAATATTTAAAAATTTACAATGTCACAGGTGGCGCAATATTACCTATACCCGGTTGGTGCGTCCTAGTTCCTCACGTCGTCGTCTAACGAGCATGGGCCTTTCCTCCTGACATCCCTAAGGCTAAAGTGGCGCATTATGACCTAACAGTTGACGCGCCCTTAACCTAATAAATCCAAGTCCAAATCCGTCTGGGCCCGGGGTAGAATCGACCCAGAGCATGGCTATGCTAATCGTACAAGGCGATTCAGGAGAAAAACAACTCCTCGCAAACATCAACTATAGTAAGAAGGGGAAAAAATAGAGGCGAGCTCTGGCAATCGTCGTCGGGGACCTTGCCCCCTTCCCTTGACCCCCCGGCGACGATGACAATGACACAACGAACGATGACAAAGACGATGACGACCGCGACGTGAGAAACCCACCTTCCTCCCCTTATACCCGTGGCTGGTTCTGACCAGGATGGGCCCCTCTTCCCCCCCCCCAACCCCCTTAGGCTAGAGTGGTGCATTATGACCTAACGGTTGACGCTTCCTTAATCCAAATAAACCAAAAAAATGGGTCTTTCCTCCCCATATCCCCCAACCTAACGGTTGGCGCGCCCTTAAATCAATTGACCAAAAACTTGACCAAACCACTTTAGTTTTTCTAGATAGTATAAACGTATACATTAGGTACAAAGACCACATAAGTGTATTTTGTCAGGCAATCGGAATACACACGCGACTACAAGGGGTTTATTTGATTTTTTGGACACATTGCAACATTCCCCCGAAGTACAATTTACCATATACGTTAACATAAACAAAACAAAACAATACACAATAATATAAAATCATTACATAGCCTACAACATCGAGTGTGGACACGCCCTTAAAGCAATCGAACCGTACGTAAAGATTATTAAAAACATATTATAAACATGAATGAATGGGTGTGGAACATGTTACGACAGTACTTGTCACTTACATAGGGACATATCATAATAAGAGGGGCGACGCACACATTTCCTGTCACGCCTTGCGAGCGCAATTTGATCTCTCCCAATCATATGAAGATTGAAGAAATTTGAGTGTATGTCGATGACGACAAACTTCTAAATTTCTAGTTCAAAGGAATTTGTAACACTTTTACTGTTCATCACAAAATATTTCATTACTCAATAAATAAATTGTTTCATTTTTACTATGTTTATATTTTGTCTTCATCTTAGTTTTATAACTTAGAAATCAAGTACCAAACAAACATAAAAATAAGTTTATTTATTTATAATATCACAGACAGCGCAATACGACCTACCTAGTTGAAGCGCTCTTGTTTCTCACGTATCTTGAGAATTACGTATCTGTGGAAGGATTTTACCCAGTGTATGGCTCTAGCAACCGTAAAAGGCGATTCGAGAGAACATGTCCATCCCGCAAACATCAGCTAGTATGTAGAACCCCCTTTCCTCCCCTTACCTGGTTCTGACCAGCATGGGCCCCCGTCTGGGCCCGGGGTAAAATTGGCCCAGAGCATGGCTCTGCTAATCGTAAAAGGCAATTCAAGAGAAAAAGTTCACCTCGCAAACATCACCTAGAAAGAGCGGAATATCTTACTCCCCGAAACTAGAGGCGAGCTCTAGCAATCGTCGTCGGGGACCTTGCCCCCTTCCCTTGACGACCCCCCGGCGACGATGACAAAGACAAAACGAACGATGACAAAGACGATGACGACCGCGACGTGAGAAACCCCCCTTCCTCCCCTTACCCGTGGCTGGTTCTGACCAGCATGGGCCCCTCCTCCCCCCCCCCCCCTTAGGCTAGAGTGGTGCATTATGACCTAACGGTTAACGCGTCCTTAATCCAAATAAACCAAAAAAAAACATTCCCCCCCCCCCCTAGGTTAGAGTGGTGCATTATGACCTAACGGTTGACGCTTCCTTATTCCAAATAAACTAAAATGGGAGTCACTTACTCCCTGACACTAGAGGCAAGCTCTGGCAATCGTCATCGGGGACCTCTCCCCCTTCCCTTGACGACCTCTCTAAAGACGACGATGACAAAGATACCACGAACGATGACAAAGACGATGACGATCGCGACGTGAAAACCTCCGCTTTCCTCCCCCTATACCCGTGTCTGGTTCTGACCAGAATGAGCCCCTCCTACCCAAATCCCCTAGGCTAGAGTGGTGCATCTTGGTGCATCTAGCATCTTGGGATGTGTTGCAAAATAACAAATTGCGTAGTGTGATGCCCACATTGACTAACAAAATTCGTCCACCTACGTCTCGACTCTCACGTAGAGAAGAGGTGGTATTGTCTAGACTTCGTATAGGGCACACACGCCTAACACACGGATATCTCTTAACCAGAGAAAAGGTTATTCCCATATGTGACACATGTGATGTACCTTTAACCGTACATCATATGCTAGCAGAATGTACCAAATATGATGCCTTGCGCATGCAATTTGATCTCTCCCAATCATATGAAGAACTTCTATCATATGATAACGGCGACAAACTTTCCAAATTTCTCATTCAAAGTAATCTATTTAACAAACTTTAATTAACTTCATACACATTTTTTTTCTTTTCTTAATTTTCATTTACATACATAACTTTTATTTTGCTATTACTTTCTTCATCTTCAATTTATTTTGTTATTTATACACTTAGAAAACAATCTAATCATCAAACATACCTGCATTAACTCTTCTAATTTACTTTCATTCACAGGCGGCGCAATATGACCTAACCGGTTGAAGCGCCCTAGTTTCTCACGTCGTCGTCGAAACCAAAACCACGACTTACTCATCCATGTGTTTTGTTTGTTGCAAAAACCTTCCTTCCTGGCGTTTGAAATTACTGTTTAAAGAGTCCTATAGAAATAGGCGAAACGTTAAAAGCCTTGGAATGGAATAAATCAAAACAGCGTGTTTCTGTTTGTTTTACAGTGTACACCAAGTATGTAAAGGGAAAATTTAATTCAATCTGCCGTCAATTTTATGAAATTTTTTCCCCTTGCACTTTCAATGTAATTAAATTAAAACCTAAAATTAGCTTTAAATTTTATTAAACTTTCCCTTTTGCATATTCTGTTTACACAAAAAACAAACACGAACTCACGAAATATAACTTTATTATAATTTTGCTGCTTTGAAGTGTTTTTAAAAGTTGAAAAACATAATGTAAGTATTTTTAAGGATATAAGTAAATATGTGTTTACTGTGATGGTTAAGACTTAAAGTCAAGGGGAGGTTAAGAATGTAGTTTGGACAGAACACACACTCAGAGACGCGGGGTAGCTCACGACTGTGAGTACAACGACAAGAAGACGAACGGAAATACAATTCTTCCATTCCCTCCCGTTGCTTGTTGTAGGATCTGTCCGGCACGAGACTGTCCTCCCCATCATGGCTTAGAACTAAGAGGCGATACAAAGAAAAGTCCACCTTGCAAACATCAGCTAGAAAGAGGGGAATATCTTACTCCCCGAAACTAGAGGCGAGCTCTGGCAATCGTCGTCGGGGACCTTGCCCCCTTCTCTTGACGACCCCCCGGCGACGATGACAAAGACAATGACGACCGCGACGTGAGAAACCCCCCTTCCTCCCCTTACCCGTGGCTGGTTCTGACCAGCATGGGCCCCTCCACCCCCCCCCCCCCGCCACCCCCCTTAGGCTAGAGTGGTGCATTATGACCTAACGGTTGACGCGTCCTTAATCCAAATAAACAAAAAAAAAAAAAAATCATATGAAGAACTTCTATCATATGATAACGGCGACAAACTTTCTAAATTTCTCATCCATTGTAATCTATTAAACAAAATTTAATTCACATCATGCACATTTATTGGCCCAGATCATGGCTCTGCTAATCGTAAAAGGCGATTCAAGAGAAAAAGTCCACCTCGCAAACATCAGCTATAAAGAGCGGAGTATTTACTCCCCGAAACTAGAGGCGAGCTCTGGCAATCGTCGTCGGGGACATTGTCCTCTTCCCTTGACGACCCCCCGGCGACGATGACAATGACACAACGAACGATGACAAAGACGATGACGACCGCGACGTGAGAACCGCCCCCCCCTTCCTCCCCTTACCCGTGGCTGGTTCTGACCAGCATGGGTCCCTCCTCCCCCCCCCCCCTTAGGCTAGAGTGGTGCATTATGACCTAACGGTTGACGCGTCCTTAATCCAAATAAACCAAAAAAAAAACTTTCTTTTCTTTATTTTCATTCACATACATAACTTTTATTTTGCTATTACTTTCATCATTATCATTTTATTTTGTTATTTATACACTTAGAAAACAATCTAATCATCAAACATACCTGCATTAACTCTTCTCATTAAGTTTCATTCACAGGCGGCGCAATATGACCTAACCGGTTGAAGCGCCCTAGTTTCTCACGTCGTCGTCGTCTACCCCTTACTCATGGCTGGTTCTGACCAGCATGGGCCCCTCTTCCCCATATCCCCTAGGCTAGAGTTGTGCATATGCCCTAACGGTTGACGCGGAGACGCCGTATTACTTAATGGTTGAACTCTCCCAATCTTATGAAGATCTTATATGACTACGGCGACAAACTTTCTATATTCATAATTCACATCAAACGAACCCCGTCTGGGCCCGGTGTAGAAATTGTCCCGGAGCATGGCTTTGCTTATCGTCGAAGGCGAGGAAAGAGGTGAAGTCGTATCACACATTGCATCAGGGGGAGTATGTTTTACGATCTGAAACTAGAGGCGAGCTCTGGCCATCGACGTGAGAAACACCTCCTCTTCCGTCGCCCCTGCCCGTGGGTGGATCTGACCAGTATGGGAGTTTCCTCGCCATTCCCCTGGGCTCTAGTGGCGTATTATAACTTTTCTGTTAACGCGCCCTTAACAGATAAATCAAAACCGCAATTTTCGCTTTGCAACCAGTTTATTATTTTAACTATTGTATCACCTCCTTTCCCCCTCTTGCCTGTGGCTGTATCTGTCCAGCACTGGTCTGTCTTCCCCACATCCCCTATAAAGTAGCGCATTGTGACCTAGCTTGACGCGCCCTTTGCTAAATATCCCAGAAAGGCAGAGACTAAAAAACAATTATCTGTGTGGCGTTTTATTTTACTTTCAATTAATTAACTTACATCATCCCAAACTGCGTAATGTGATTTCCGGTGTAAGAGCCTTTCAGTTTTTCATGTTGTCACTAAGTTGTCAGTCAATTGACTTCATATACATTTCTTTAATTTCTTTATTTTCAATGAAATAAAAAAAAATTGTTTCGATAGTACTATCATCACCTTCATTTTCTTTTCTTACATTTACACTTAGATAACAATATAATCATCAAACACACCATTAGTTAACTCATCTCATTAACTAACGATATCACAGGCGGCTCAATATGACCTAACCGGTTGAAGCGCTCTAGTTTCTCACGTCGTCATAATGTCGGGTTCCCGTCGTCATAATGTCGGTTTCCTCGTCTGGGAACCCGTCTGGGCCCGGGGTAGAATTGGCCCAGAGCATGGCTCTGCTAATCGTAAAAGGCGATTCAAGTAAAAAAGTCCACCTTGCAAACATCAGCTAGAAAGAGCGGAGTATATTACCCCCCAAACTAGAGGCGAACTCTGGCAATCGTCGTCGGGGACCTTGCCCCCTTCCCTTGACGACCCCCCAGCGACGATGACAATGACACAACGAATGATGACAAAGACGATGACGACCGCGACGTGAGAAACCCCCCTTCCTCCCCATACCGGTGGCTGGTTATGACCAGCATGGGCCCCTCCCCCCCACCCCCCTTAGGCTAGAGTGGTGCATTGTGACCTAGCTGTTGACGCGCCCTTTGCTCAATATCCCAGAAAGGCAGAAACTAAAAAAGAATTATCTGTATAGTGTTTTATTTTATTTTCAATTAACTAACTTACATCATCCCAAACTGCGTAATATGACTCCCGGTGTAAGAGCCTTTCAGTTTCTAAGTTGTCAGTCAATTCACTTAATAAACATTTCTTTAATTTCTTTATTTTCACTTAAATAAATAACTTTTGTTTTGATAGTACTATCATCATAATCATACACTTAGAAAACAGTATAATCATCAAAAACACCATTAACTCATTTCATTAACTTTCTTTGACTACCTCCCCGACGGCGACGACAATGACAACACGGACGGATGATGACACAGACGGAGACGACCACGACGTGGGGGAACCCCTGCCCTCCCCATACGCTTGTTGCTGGTTCTAACCAGCACAGGCCTGTCCACCCTTGTCCCCCCGCGTCCTCCCTTACGTCCCTCCCTTCGTCTCGATTAGCCAAGTTGCATAAATATGAGACGTAAAGCAATATCCAATCAATTCATTAACTTTTAATATCATAGGCGTCGCAATATGACCTCACCATCTGGGCCCGGGGTAGAATTCGGCCCAGAGCATGGCTCTGCTAATCGTAAAAGGCGATTCAAGAGAAAAAGTCCACCTCGCAAACATCAGCTAGAAAGAGCGGATCTTATTCCCTTAAACTAGAGGCGAGCTCTGGCAATCGTCGTCGGGGACATTGCCCCCTTCCCTTGACGACCCCCCGGCGACGATGACAATGACACAACGAACAATGACAAAGACGATGACGACCGCGACGTGAGAAACCCCCCTTCCTCCCTTTACCCGTGGCTGGTTCTGACCAGCATGGGACCCTCCTCTCCCCCCCTCCCCCTTAGGCTAGAGTGGTGCATTATGACCTAACGGTTGACGCGTCCTTAATCCAAATAAACCAAAATCACCGGTTGACGCGCCCTGGTTTCTCACGTCGTCGTCATCCTGTACGCAATCGACGATTCGTATACGGTATAACGTAATACCGCAACGTATGTAAATCAAATATAGCACTTGGGTTTTGCAACGTGATTAAAGCCGCATTAATGCTACAGCAGCGTGTGCGTGTGCGTGTGCGTGTGTGTGTGTGCGTGCGTGCTGTCGAGGGTGCCTTTTAGATTACTTCACACGAGAAATATAATTACGGGCTTGACTGATTGCTGTTGTTGTGTCGAGCCAAAGCTATAATTAAACGGGAACGATAAAGACTTTGTGCATACGACTTTCATATTGTTATTCGGGTGAACGTTTCTTTAGGTTGATAAACGTAGGAACGTTATAATCAATGGTATGTTCTTCAGACACGACAGCAAGTAGGGCTTAACACGTCTAATATGTTACATACTAAACTAAACACATCAAATAATTCATATGTTTTTAATTACCTACAATATTAAACTTGATCCCGTCTGGGCACGGGGTGGAATTTGGCCCAGATCATGGATCTGTTCATTGAAAAGGCGAGGAAAGAGATATAATGTCCATTTCGCAAACATCAGTTGGAAAGAAGGAGAGTATATAACTTTACCAAAACTAGAGGCGAGCTCTGGCATTCGTCGTCGGGGACCCTTTCTCATCCCCTTGACGACCTCCTGGACGCCAACGACAAAGACGACAAGAACGATGGCAAAGAGTAAAGACGATGACGACTACGACGTGCGAAGCCTCGTTTTATCCTGCATGGGAATTTCCTCGCCATATCCTATATACTATGGGCCCGGGGTAGAATTTGGCCCAGAGCATGGCTTGCTAATCGTAAAAGGCGATTCAAGAGAAAAAGTCCACCTCGCAAACATCAGCTAGTAAAAAGGGTAGTATATTACTCCTCAAAAATAGAGGCGAGCTCTGGCAATCGTCGTCGAGGACCTTGCCCCCTTCCCTTGACGACCCCCCGGCGACGATGATAATGACACAACGAACGATGACAAAGACGATGACGACCGCGACGTTAGAAACCCCCCTTCCTCCCCTTACCCGTGGCTGGTTCTGACCAGCATGGGCCCCTCCTCCCCACCCCCCTTAGGCTAGAGTGGTGCATTATGACCTAACGGTTGACGCGTCCTTAATCCAAATAAATAAAAAATAAAAAAAATAGAGTGGAGCAATATGACCTAAAGATTGACGCGCCCTTGTTTAATGCTTAAACATGTGCTAAAACCGAATGAAATCCAAGACTTCTACTCGTTGAGCTATCGTTAACTTTCTATTTCGGCCCCTGCAGAGTTTTGTGTTTCTCGTTCGAGAACATGGCCACGCTCCCCCGATCGTGTTGTGCCCCCCCCCCCCCCAGGACATTGTCGTCCGCCTGGTGTGAAATGGAACCTCAATCTGGGCATCTTTGTTATTTATCTCCAACTCCTCTCCAGGTTCGATGTTCGGACTCAAGGGCGGGAAATTAAATCCTGCCCTCGGATATCACGAACACTCCCGACATGGCTTCGAGTTACCGGGGTACAAGACATTTAGAACAACTAAACTCTAAGGGTTATATCATAGAGTTTTGCTGGATACCTGGACACGTGGGCATAGAGGGAAATAAACACGCTGATCGGGCTGCTAAGGAAGCTTCCCAGCGCCGCGACGTTGATTTCAATCTAGTTCCCGTTCCAGATGTCAAGAGTGGATACAAGCAACGATTGTTGGATTTGCGACAGGCATCTTGGGATGTGGTGCAAAATAACAAATTGCATAGTGTGATGACCACACTTACTAATAAAATTCGTCCACCTTCGTCTCGACTCTCACGTAGAGAAGAGGTGGTATTGTCCAGAATTCGAATAGGCCACACACGTCTAGCTCACGGATATTTCTTAACCAGAGAAATGGTTATTCCCATATGTGACACATGTGATGTACCTTTAACCGTACATCATATGCTAGCAGAATGTACCAAATATGATGCCTTGCGCACGCAATTTGATCTCTCCCAATCATATGAAGAATTATCATTTGTTAACGGCGACAAACTTTTTAATTACATTATTAATTTTACATACATTACATTGTTATTACATTATTAATTACATCATACACATTTCTTTAATTTCTTTATTTTCATTCACATACATAACTTTTGTTTTGCTATTACTGTCATCATCATCATCATTTTATTTTGTTATATATACACATAGAAAACAATCTAATCATCAAACACACCATTAACTCATCCCATAAACTTTCATTATCACAGGCGGCGCAATATGACCTAACCGGTTGAAGCGCCCTAGTTTCTCACGTCGTCGTCATGATCTTGTGCCTTATGTCTATCAGAATGTACCAAATATGATGCCTTGCGCACGAAATTTTTCCTCTCCTAATCAAATAAGGAACTTCTGTATGATAACGGCGACAAATTTTTTATATTTCTCATTTAAAGTAATTTATTTAACAAATATTAATTCACACCAATCACTTTTCAGTTATTTATCTATTTTCATTCAAATAAATAAATTTACTTTTGCTATTACTATCATCACAATCATTTTCTTTTCCATAAAAAGTTAGAAAACAATATAATCATCAAAACCACCATAAACTCATTTCATTAACTTTCTATAGAACAGGCGGCGCAATATGACTTAACCGGTGAAAACGCCCTAGTTTCTCACGTCGTCGTTTTAAAATTTATTTTTTTCTTTGACCTTAAAGAGAATAGCCCGTCTGGTCCCGGGGTAGAATGAGGCCCAGAGCAAGAATCTGCAATCCTTTAAGGTGAGGAAACTGGAAAATTCCATTCTCCTAGTCCTCTTCTCCCTGAACTAGAGGGCAACTCTGGCAATCGTCGACGCGGTCACGTACCCCTCTCCTTGACCTCATTCCCAACGACGACGAAGACATTGACACCACGAAAAATAATGATAAGACGATGTCGATGACGACCACTACATGAGAATTCTTTCTTTACTTTACCCGTGGTTTGTTCTGACCAGCATGGGAGATTCCTATTCATATCCCCTAGGGCTAGGTTAGAGTAGCGCATTATGATCCAATAGTTGATGCGCTCTTAATCCAAATACCCCCTTTAAAAAAAAAATCGATCACGGCCACGACGTGAGAACCCTTTTATTACTTTTCCCGTGGCTGGTTCTGACCAGCACAGGACTTTCCGTCTCACCCCAGGCGAGAGTGGTGCATTAAGACCTAGCGGTTGACGCGCCAAACCAAATATACCAATGAAAATACTATCACTATCATCTTAATCAATTATTTTTCTGTTACAAAGTTAAAAAATTAAATTGCAAATCAAACACTTAACAAACTCAAATTATTAACTACAATATCTCAGGCGGCGCAATTGGACCTACCCGATGAAAGAGTAATTGTTTCGGACGTCGTCGTATTCAGTTGTCGCTCATGACAATCGAACAGTTGACGAGCTCTCGATCCAAATACATTTTAAAAACCTAAACTGCCATATAATTCCTAGGGTAGAGTGACTCGAGGCATTATGACGTAATACATGACGCGGCTTTTAGAAACAAAGCAAATAATAATCTTCAGAAAATTGTCGTTTATAATTTTTAACGTTTGAATTGGTTAAATTAAATGCGTACTAAATTTAAATTTTAAATTTTTGATAATGAGTCTGATAGGCTAAGTATCAGAATCTTTAAGTGCGAACTTTCAGTACTTTCCTTGAGCATCGTATAGATAGACGAATGGGCGTTTTCGGTGTGTTCCGCACCCGTCCTGGTTCCCGATTCATGAGAAAAGTCCACCTCGCAAACATCAGCTGGTAAAACGGAAGTCTTTACTCCCCGAAACTAAAGGAGAGCTCTGGCAATCGCCGTCGGGGACCTCGCCCCTTCCTTTGACAACCCTCGACGACGATGACGACCTTCCTCCCCTTACCCGAGGCTGGTTCTGACCAGCATGGGCCCCTCCTCCTCATATCCCCTAGGCTAGAGTGGTGCATTATGACCTAACGGTTGACGCTTCCTTAATCCAAATAAACATAAAAAATCATTCCAACAACTTTCAGTATCACAGGCGGCGTAAAATGACCTAACCGGTTGAAGCGCCCTAGTTTCTCACGTCGTCGTTTCTTTAACAAATTTTCAACATTTTGCCCGAACACAACCGGATGTAATGCCCGGAAGTAGTATTAATCATTGACGTAAGATTGAATTAAAATGAAAAGTTAGGCCTACGTGTTGACGAACTTGACTTGAGGGACCCCACTTCCTCCTCCTTTACCCCCCCCCCCTGCCTGGGCCCGGGGTAAAATAGGCCCAGAGCATGGCTCCGCTAACCGTCAAAGGCGATTCAAGAGAAAAAGTCCACCTCGCAAACATCAGCTAGTAAGAGGGGAGTATATTACTCCCCGAAAATAGAGGAGAGCTCATGGCAATCGTCGTCGGGGACCTCACCCCTTCCTTTGACAACCCTCGACGACGATGACGACAATAGCACCACGAACGATGACAAACACAATGACGACCGCGATGTGAGAAACCCCCCTACCTCCTTTTACCCGTGGCTGGTTCTGACCAGCATTGGCCCATCCTCCCCATATCCCCTAGGCTAGAATGGTGCATTATGACCTAACGGTTGACGCGTTCTTAATCCAAATAAACAAAAAAATCATTCCATCAACTTTTAGTATCACAGGTGGCATAAAATGACCTAACCGGTTGAAGCGCCCTAGTTTCTAACGTTGTCGTTTCTTTTAGAAAAAGGCAAATTCCCAACATTTTGCCCAAACACAACCGGATGTGACGACCGGAAGCAGTAGTAAACATTGACGTAAGATTGAAGTGAAACGAAAAGTTACGTGTCGGCGAACACGACTTGAGGGACCCCCCCCTCCCCCTAACCCCCCCCCCCCCCACCCTGGGCCCGGGGTAGAATTGGCCCAGAGCATGGCTCTGCTTATCGTTCAAGGCGTTTCAAGAGATTATGTCCACCTCGCAAACATAAGCTAGTAAGAGGGGAGTATATTACTCCCCGAAACTAGAGGCGAGCTCATGCAATCGTCGTCGTGGACACCGCCCCCTCCCTTGACGACCTCCCCGGCGGTGATGACAGTGACAACGACAAAGACGATGACGACTGCCACGTGAGAAATCCCACTTTCCTCCCCTTACCCGTGGCTGGTTCTGACCAGCGTTAGCCCCTTCTACCCACATCCCCTAGGCTAGAGGTGTGCATTATGACCTAACGGTTGACGTGTCCTTAATCAAAATAAACAAAACAAAACAAACATTTATTTTACTTCATTCATTAAAAAACATTTATTCACTTTTATGACTTTATATATTCGTGTGAAATTTGAGCGTAATCAAAATAATATTTCGAATGAAAATCGCACATTTTTACGATTTTTTTGTTTTTTCGCTTTTTAAAAATTTACGGCTCATCCAAAGACGCTTCTGAAAAAGCGTTTGCCCGAAGCTTCCTTTGTTTTCTTTTCTTTTATAATACATAAAAAAACAAAATCTTTCTCAAACATACCATTAACTCGAATGCTGATCAACTTTTAATATCACACACAGGCGGGCGTGCAATATGACGCTAACCGGTTGAAGCGCCTAGTTTCTCACGTCGTCGTTGCAAAGTTTTTCTTTATTACGATGAAAACCTACAGTTTGCTTTTTTTCGGTAAGCGAATACGCGTTAAACTTCCTAAATCGCGTTTGAAAATAAAATTCAAATTATTTGATGCAAAAATAAATATTCTTTTACTCATTATGTAATTTTACATGTAACTGTTATTCTTATTTTAGCTTGCCCATTTTTTTATTTTTATATCTAAACAACACAAAATTATAAACGAATAATTCAATATTGACCATTTACAATGTCACGGGGGCACAATATTACCTATACCCGGTTGGTGCGTCTAGTTCCTCACGTCGTCCGTCTAACGGGCAAGGGGCCTTTCCCCTGACAATCCCTAAGGCTAAAGTGGTCGCATTATGACCTAACAGTGACGCCTCTTAACCTAATAAATACAGTCCAAATCCGTCTGGACAGGGGTAGAATCGAACCCCAGGCATGGCTATGCTAATCGTCCAAGCGATTCAGGAGAAAAACAACTCCCGCAAACATCAGCTATAGTAAGAGGGGAAAACATAAAGGCGAAGCTCTGGAATCGTTGTCGGGACCTTGCCCCCTTCCCCTTGACGACCCCCCGGCGACGAGACAAATTGACACAACGAACGATGCACAAAGACGATGACGACCGCGACGTGAGAACCCACCTTCCTCCCCTATACCCGTGGCCTGGTTTTCTGACCGGATGGGCCCCCTCTCTCCCCCCCCCAACCCCCTAGGCTAGAGCGGTGCATTATGACCTAACGGTTGCGCGTCCGTAATCCAACTAAACCAAAAAATGGTCTTTTTCCTCCCCATATCCCCCCAACCTAAACGGTTACGCGCCCTAAATTCAATGACCAAAAACTTTTTGGACTTGTTTGACCGAAACCACTTTATTTTTTCTAGATGATTATAAACGTATACATTAGGTACAAGACCACATAAAGTGTATTGTTGTCAGGAATCGGAATACACCCGACTTTCCTTCCTTTGTTAACGCAGGATACAACAAGGGGTTTATTTGATTTTTTGGACACATTGGCAACATTCCCCGAAGTAACAATTTACATATACGTTAACATAAACAACAAAGCAATATACCATGAATAAAAATCATTACATAGCCTACAACATCGAGTGTGGACACGCCCTTAAAGGCAATCGAACCGTACGTAAAGATTATAAACATATTATAAACATGAATGAATGGGTGTGGAACATGTTACGACAGTACTTTGTACTTACATAGGGACATATCATAATAGATGGGGCACGCACACATTTTCCTGTCACGCCTTGCGAGCGCAATTTGAATCTCCTCCCAATCATAGAAGATTGAAGAAATTTGAGTGTATGTCGATGACGACAAACTTCTAAATTTCTAGTTCGAAGGAAATTTGGTAACCTTTATCAGTTCATCCAAAATATTTCATTACTTCAAATAAAATAAATTGTTTCATTTTTACTATTTTTTATTTTTGTCCTTCATCTTAGTGTTTATAACTTAGAAATTCAATTACCAAACAAACATAAAAAATAGTTTATTTATTTTTATTATCACAGACATCGCAATACGACCTACCCGGGTTTCACGCTCTTGCTTCTCCGTATCTTTTGAGAATTACGTATCTGTAGAAAGGCTTTTACACAGTGTATGGCTCTAGCAAAACGGGAGGTACAAAGGCGATTCGAGAGAACAATGTCCATCCCCGCAAACATCAGCTAGTATTAGACCCCCTTTCCTCCCCTTACCTGGTTCTGACCAGCATGGCCCCCGTCTGGGCCCGGGGTAAAATTGGCCCAGAGCAATGGCTCTGCTAATCGTAAAAGCATTCAAGGGAAAAAGTTCACGCTCGCAAACGATCACCTAGAAAGAGCGGAATATCTTACTCCCCGAAAACTTAGAGGCGAGCTCTAGCAATCGTCGTCGGGGACCCTTGCCCCCTTCCTTGACGACCCCCAGGCGACGATGACAAAGACAAAACGAACGATGACAACGACGATGGACGACCCGGCGACGTGAGAAACCCCCCTCCTCCCGCTTACCCGTGGCTGGTTCTTAACCAGCCATGGGCCCCGCCTCCCGACCCCTCCTCCCCCCCGGCCCCCCTTAGCTAGGTGGTGCATTAATGACCTAACGGTTACACGCGGATTCCTTAATCCAAATAAACAAAAAAAAAAAACATTCCCCCCCCCCCCCTAGTTTAGAGTGGTGCATTATGACTTAACGGTTGACGCTTTTCCTTATTCCAAATAACTAAATGGGAGTCACTAACTCCCTGAAACTAGAGGGCGATCTCTGGCAATCGTCTCGGGGACCTCTCCCCCTTCCCTTGACGACCTCCTCTAAAGACGGACGACGACAATGACACCACGAACGATGACAAAGACTATGACGATCGTCGACGTGAAAACCGGCCCGCTTTTCTCCCCCTAGACTGTGCGGTTGTCTGGGGTTGGTGGCTGACCATAATGAGCCCCCTCCTACCCAAATCCCCTTGCTTAGTGGTGCATCTTGGTGCATCTAGCATCTTGGGATGTGTTTGCAAAATAACAAATTGCGTAGTGTGATGCCCAACATTGACTAACAAACTTCGTCCAACTACGGCTCGACTCTCACTTAGCGAAGAGGTGGTATTGTCTAGACCTTCGTATATGTCACACACAACGCCTAAACACGGATATCTCTTAACCAGAAGAAAAGGTTAATATCCCATATGTGACACATGTGATGTACCTTAACCGTACATTCATATGCTAGCAGAATTTACCAAAAATATTGATGCCTTGCGCATGCAATTTTTGATCTCTCCCAATCATATGAAGAACTTTATCATATGATAAACGGGCGACAAACTTTCTCAAATTTCATCTTCAAAGTATCTATTTAACAAACTTTAATTAACTTCATACACGCATTTTTTTTCTTTTCTTAATTTTCATTTAACATACATTACTTTTATTTTGCTATTACTTTCTCATCTTGCAATTTATTTTGTTATTTATACACTTAGAAAACAAATCTAATCATCAAACATACCTGCATTAACTCTTTTAATTTACTTTCATTCACCGGCGGCGCAATATTAACTAACGGTTGAAGCGCCCTAGTTTCTCACGTCGTCGTTGAAACCAAAAAACACGTCTTACTCTCCATGTGTTGTGTTTTGTTCAAAAACTTCCCTTCCTGGCGTTTTGAAATTACTGTTTTAAGAGAGTCCCTATAGGAAAAAGGCTAAACGTTAAAAGGCCTTGGAATGGAATTAACTCAAACAGCGTGTTTCCTGTTTGTTTTACAGGTGTACACCAGTATGTACAGGGAAAATTTAATGTCAATAACTGCCGTCAATTTTTATGAAATTTTTCACCCTTGCACTTTCAATGTAATTAAATTAAACCTAAAATAATCTTTAAATTTTATTAAACTTTCCCTTTTTGCATATTCTGTGTTGCACAAAAACAAACAGACGAACTCACGAAATATAACTTTATTCTAATTTTGTCTAGCTTTGAAGTGTTTTTAAAAGTTGAAAACATAATGAAATGACTGTTTTAAGGTATAGTAATATGTGTTTAACTGTGCTGGTTAAGACTTAACGATCAGGGGGAGGTTAAGAATGTGTAGTTTGGACAGAACACACGACTCAGAAGACGCGGGGTAGCTTCACGACTTGTGAGTTCAACGACAGAAGACGAACGGAAATGACAGGAATATTCTTCCATTCCCTCCCCGTTGTTGTTGTAGGATCTGTCCGGTCAACGAGTGACTGGTCCTCCCCATCATGGCTTAGACTAAGATGCGATACAAAGAAAAGTCCACCTTGCAAACCTCAGCTAGAAAGAGGGAATATCTTACTCCCCGAAACTAGAGGCGAGCTCTGGCAAATCGTCGTCGGGGACCCTTGCCCCCTTCTCTTGACCGACCCCCCGGCGACGTGACAAAGACAATGACTACCGCGACGTGATAAACCCCCCTTCCTCCCCTTACCCGTGGCTGGTTCTCTGATCATCGGGTCCCTCCACCCCCACCCCCCCCGCCACCCCCCCTTAGGCAAGATTGTGTGCATTATAACCTACGGTTGGACGACGTCCTTAATCCAAAATAAAAAATAAAAAAAAACAAATCATATGAAGAACTTCTATCATATGATAACGGCGACAAACTTTCTAAATTTCTCATCCATTTAATCTATTAAACCAAAAATTTAATTTCACGTCATGCACATTTCTTCTTGGCCCATAGCATGGCTCTGCTAATCGTAACAAGGCGCTCAGAGAAAGTCCACCTCGCAAACAATCAGCTAATAAAGAGCGGAGTATTTACTGCCCCGAAACTAGAGGCGCTCTCTGGCAATCGGGGGGGAGGAGGGGGGTCGTCGGGGTACATTTGTCCCCTTTCCCTTGAACGACCCCCCTCGACGATGACAATGACACACGAACGATGACAAAGACGATGCGACCGCGACGTTGAGAACCGCCCCCCCCCTTCCCTCCACTTACCCGTGGCTGGTTCTAGACCAGCATGGGCCCCCTGCCTCCCAACCCCACCCTTAGGCTAGAGTGGTCATTATGACCTAACGGTTGACGCGTCCTTAATACCAAATCCACTCAAACATGACACAACGAAACGATGACAAAGACGATGCGCCGCGACGTGGGAAACCCCCTTTCCTCCCCTTCCACGTGGCTGGTTCTGACCAGCATGGGTTCCTCCTCTCCCCCCCCCCCCCCCCCCTAGGCTAGAGGTGGTGCATAATGACCTAACGTGGTTGACGCGTTCCTTAATCCAATAAACCAAAAAAAACAAACGTTTATTTTCTTTATTTTTCATCACATACATAACTTTTTTATTTTTTGCTATTACTTTCATCATTATCATTTTAATTTTGTTATTGCCAACTTAGAAAACAACCTAATCATTAAACTATACCTGCCATTAACTCTTCCTCTTAAGTTTTATTCACAGGCGCGCAAATATGAACTACCCGTGTTTTTGAAGCGCCCTAGTTCTCGACGTCCGTCGTCGTCTACCCCCTTATTCATGGCTGGTTTCTGACCGGGCAATGGGCCCCTCTTTTCCCATATCCCCTAGGCTGGAGTTGTGCATATGCCCATAACCGGTTTGAACGCGGGACGCCGTATTACTTAATGTTTTGAACTCGTCCCAATCTTATGAAGATCTTATATGACTACGGCGCAAACTTTCTATATTCATATTCACACAACGACCCCGTCTGGGCCCGGTGTAGAAATTGTCCCGGAGCATGGCTTTGCTTTCGTTGAAGGCGAGGAAAGAGGTAGGTCGTATCACACATTGCATCAGCAGGGGGAGTATGTTTTACGATCCTAACTAGAGCGGAGCTCTGGCCATCGACGTGAGAACACCCCTATTCCGTCGCCCCTGCCCGTGGCTGGATCTGCCCAGTATGGTGAGTTCCGTCGCATTCCCTGTGCTGTAGTGGCGTATTATAACTTTTCTGTTAACGTACGCGCCCTTAACAGATAAATCAAAACCGCATTTTCGCTTTGCATCAGTTTAATTTATTTTACTATTGTATCACCATTCCTTTTCCCTGCATGTTTGCCTGTGGCTGGATCTGTCCAGCACTGGTCTGTCTTCCCCACATCACCCTATAAAGTAGCGCATTGTGACCTATGCTTGACGCGCCCTTTGCTAATATTCCCAGAACGGCAGAGCTAAAAAAACATTATCTGTGGGGGCGTTTTATTTTACTTTCAGTTAATATAAACTTCATACCTCCCAAAAACTGCGTAATAGTGACCTTCCGGTGTAAGAGCCTTTCCAGTTTTTCCAAATAAAACAATGTTAAATTCCACTAGTTGTCGACATTCCAATTGACTTCAGTAACATTTTCTTTAATTCTTTATTTTCTGAATGATAAAAAAAAAAACTTGTTTTGATAGTACTATCATCATCTTCATTTTATTTTCTTACATTGACACTTAGATACAATAAAATCATCAACACACTAGTTATTAACTCATCTGCATTACACGTGAACGATATCAACAGGCCGCGCAATATGACCTAACCGGTTTAAGCGCCCTAGTTTAGAACGTCGTCATAATGTCGGTTTCCCGTCGTCATAATGTTCGTTTTCCTCTTCTGGGAACCCGTCTGGTCCCGGGGTAGAATTGGCCCAGAGCATGGCTCTGCGAAATGTAAAAGACGATTCAAGTAAAAAAGGTCCACCTTGCAAACATCAGTAGAAAAGCGGATTATCTTTACCCCCCAAACTAGGCGAAACTCTGGCAATCGTCGTCGGGGACCTTGCCCCCTTCCCTTTGACGACCCCCAGGACGATGACAATGACACCACTATGATGACAAAGACGATGACGACCGCGACTTGAGAAACCCCCCTTCCTCCCCATAACCGTTGCTGGTTATCCAGCATGGGCCCCTCCTCCCCACCCCCCCTTAGGCTAGAGTGTTGCATTGTGACCTAGCTGTTGACGCGCCTTTGCCAATATCCTCAGGAAAGGCAGAAAACTAAAACAGAATTAATCGTATAGTGTTTTATTTTATTTTCAAAACTACTTATGTACATCATCCCAAACTGCATAATATTGACTCCCGGTGTAAGAGCCTTTCAGTTTCTAAGTTGTCAGTCAATTCACTTAATAAACATTTTCTTAATTTCTTTATTTTCACTTAAATAAATAACTTTTGTTTTGATAGTACTATCATCATAATCATCACTTAGATAACATGTATAATCATCAAAACAACCATTAACTCATTTCATTAAACTTTCTTTGCTACCTCCCCGACGTGCGACGACAATGACAGACCGGAGGATGATGACACAGACGGAGGACGACCACGACGTGGGGGAACCCCTGCCCTCCTCCATACGCTTGTTTGCTGTTTAACCATCAAGGCCTGATCACCCTTGTCCCCCCCGGCTGTCATCCCCCCTTACTTCCCTCCATTCGTCTCGATTATCCAAGTTGGCCTAAATATGAGACGTAAAGCAAGTAATCCAATCAATTCATTAAACTTTCAATATCTAGGCGTACCAAATTATGACCTCACCATCTGGTCCCGGTGGTAGAATTCGGCCCAGAGGCATGGGCTCTGCTAATCGTAAAAAGGCGAATCAAGAGAAAAATCCACCTCGCAAACATCAGCTATAAGAGTCGGAATCTTATTCCCTTAAACTATAGACGAGCTCTGGCAATCGCGTCGGGACATTGCCCCCTTCCCTGACGACCCGCCCGGCGCCGATGACATGACCAACGAACAATGACAAAGACGATGTACGACCGGCGGGAGACGTGAGAACCCCTCTGCCTCCCTTTACCCGTGTCTGGTTCTGACCAGCAATGGGCCCTCCTCTCCCCCCTCCCCTTAGCCTAGGTGGTTCATTATGACCTAACGGTTTGACGCGTCCTTTTTTAAAAATTTTTTTTTCCCCCCCCCAATAAAACGCAAAATCACCGGTTTGACGGCCCTGGTTCTCACGCGTCCGTCGTCATCCTGTACGCAATCGACTATTCGTATACGGATACGTATACCGCGGTATCGTTAGTATAGATCGATATCGCACTTGGGGTTTTGCAACGTGATTCAAATGCCTGCATTATATGCTACAGCAGCGTGTGCGTGTGCGTGTGCGTGTGCGTGTGCGGTGTTTGTGTGCGTGCGTGCTGTCCGGGGTGCCTTTTTAGATTACTTCACACGAGAAATTGCTGACTTAGCGGTTGCTTGACTGATTGCTGTTGTTGTGTCGAGCCAAAAGCTATAATTAAACGGGACCGATAAGACTTTGGCATACGACTTTCATATTGTTATTCGGGTGAACGTTTCTTTAGGTTGATAAACGTAGGAACGTTATAACCAATGGTATGTGTCATTCAGACACGACAGCAGTATGGGCTAAACACGTCTTATTGTTTACATACTAAACTAAACAACATCAAATAAGTCCATATGTTTTTTTAATTACCATACAATATTAAACTTGATCCCGTATGGCCACGGGTGGAATTGGCCCAGATCATGGATCTGTTCATTGAAAAGTCGAGGAAAGAGATATAATGTCCCCATTCGCAAACATCAGTTGGAGAAAGAAGGGGAGTATATAACTTTACCAAAAACTGAGCTAGCTCTGGCATTCGTCGTCGGGGACCTTTCTCATCCCTTGACGACCTCCTGGACGCCAACGACAAAGACGACAAGAACGATTGCAAAGGTAAAGACATGACGCCTACGAGTGCGAAGCCTCGTTTTATCCTGCATGGGTAATTTCCTCGCCATATCCTATATACCTTATTGTCCCGGGAGATTTGGTCCCATAGGGCCATGGGCTCTCCCTGCTAATCGTAAAAGGCGATTCAAGAGAATAGTCCACCTTGGGCAAACCTCAGCTAGTAAAAAGGGTAGTATATTACTCCTCCAGAAACTAGAGGCGAGCTCTGGCAATAATCGTCGTCGAGGGACCTTGCCCTTTCCCTTGACACCGCCCGGCGACGATGATACTGACCAACGAACGATGACAAAGACGATGACGACCGCGACGGTTAGAATATTGCCCCCTTCCTCCCCTACCCGTGGCTGTTCTGACCAGCATGGGCCCCTCCTCCCCACCCCCTTAGGCTGAGTGGGCAATTATGGCTAACGGTTGCTGCGTCCTTAATCCAAATAAATAAAAATATACGAAAAATAGAGTGGAGCAATAGACCTAAAGATTGACGCGCCCGTTGTTTTAATGCTTAAACATTGCTAAACACCCAATGAATGCCACCAAGACTTCTACTCGTTGAGCTATCGTTAACTTTCTATTTCGGCCCCTGCAGAGTTTTGTGTTTCTCGTTCGAGGAACATGGCACGCTCCCCCGATCGTGTTTGTGTCCCCCCCCCCGTCCCCCAGGACAAGTGTCGTCCGCCTGGTGTGAAAATGGAACCTCAATCTGTCACTTTGTTATCTATCTCCAACCTCCTCTTCCAGTTTCGTTGTTCGGACTCAAGGGCGGGGAAATTAAATTCCTTGACCTCGATTCACTAACACGCTCCCACACGCTTCGAGTTACACGGGGTACAAGACATTAAGACAACCTAAAGCTCTTAAGGGTTTATATCATAAGTTTTTGCTGGATTAACCTGACACGTTGGGGCATAAAAGAAAAAGGACAAATGAAACACGCTGATTGGGCTGCTAAGGACGATTCCAACGCCGCGACGTTGATTTTAATCTTGTTCCCGTTCCAGATGTCAAGAAGTTGGCTACAAGCAACGATTGTTGGATTTGCGACAGGCATCTTGGATGTGGTGCAAAATAACAAATTGCGTAGTGGTGATGACCAACTTACTAATAAAATTCGTCCACCTTCCCGTCTCGACTCTCACGTAGAGAAGAGGTGTTATTGTTCCAGAAATTCGAATAGGCAACACACGTCCTAATATTCCCCCTAAGTCACGGATATTTCTTAACCAGAGAAATGGTTCTTCCCCAGATGTGACACTTTGTGATGTACCTATTTCCCCCGTACATCATATGCTAGCATAATTTTCC
Organism: Sweltsa coloradensis; assembly: GCA_024449915.1. Classification (NCBI taxonomy): domain Eukaryota; kingdom Metazoa; phylum Arthropoda; class Insecta; order Plecoptera; family Chloroperlidae; genus Sweltsa; species Sweltsa coloradensis. Next base: position 66,876 of record JAMZAV010003359.1, read on the forward strand.
AATCATGATGCCTTGCGCACGCAATTTTGATCTCTTCCCAAGTCATATTCGAATTATCATTTGTTAACGGCGACAAACTTTTTATTATATTATTTAATTTTACATACATTACATTCTTATTACATTATTAATTACATCATACACATTTCTTTAATTTCTTTATTTTCAGTCACATACATACTTTGTTTTGGGCATATTACTGTCATCATCATTCAATCATTTTATTTTGTTATATATAGAACAATCTAATCATCAATCACACCATTAACTCATCCCATAACCTTTCATTATCACAGGGGGCGGCGCAATTATGACCTAACCGGGTTAAGCGCCCTAGTTTTTTCCTCACGTCGTCGTCATGACTTGTGCCTTAATGTCTATCAGAATGTACCAATATATGCTTGCGCACGTGAAATTTTTCCTCTCCTAATCAAAATAAGGAACTTCTGTATGACAAACGGCGCAAACTTTCTATATTTTCCTATTTAAGTAATTTATTTAACACATATTAATTCACTCAAAAACGAACCAATCACTTTTAGTTATTTATCTATTTTCATTCCAATAAATAATTTACTTTTGCTATTACTATCATCCAATCATTTTCTTTTCCATAAAAAGTTAGAAAACAATATAATCATCAACACCGGCAACCAGAAACTATTTCACTTAACTTTCTATAGACCAGGCGGCGCAATATGACTTAACCGGTAAAAAACTCCCTATTTCTCACGTCAGTCGTTTAAAATTTATTTTTTTCTTTGACCTTAAAGAGAATAGCCCTGTCTGGTCCCGGGTAGAATGAGGCCCAGAGCAAGAATCTTGCATCCTCATTAAAGGTGAGGAAACTGGAGAAGTCCATTCTCCTAGTCCCTCTCTCCCTGTAACTAGAGGGCAACTCTGGCAATCGTCGACGCGGTCACGTACCCCTCTCTTGACCTCATCCCACGACCACGAAGACATTGACACCACGAAAATAATGATAAGACGATTCGATGACGACCACTACATGGAGAATTCTTTCTTTACTTTACCCTTGGTTTTTTCTGACCAGCATGGGATGATTCCTCTTCATATCCCCTAGGGCTAGGTTAGAAGTAGCGCATTATGATCCAATAGTTTATGCGCTCTTAATCCAATACCCCCTTTAAAAAAAAAAAAAAAACGATCACGGCCACGACGTGATAACCCCTTTTATTACATTTCCTCAGTGGCTGGTTCTGAACAGCACAGGACTTTCCGTCTCACCCAGGCGAGATTGTGCATTACGGACCTAGCGGTTGACCGCGCCCAACCAAATTACCAATGAAAATACTATCCCTACATCTTAATCAATATTTTTCTGTTACAAAGTTAAAAAATTAAATGCAAATCAACACTTAACAAACCAAATTATTAACTCAATATTCTCAGGCGGCGCAAATTTGGACCTACCCTATGAAAGAGTAATTGTTTCGGACGTCTTCGTATTCAGGTTGTCCGCCTCCATGACAATCGCACAGTTGACGTAGCTCTCGATCCAAATACATTTTAAAAAACCTAAACTGCCATATGAATCCTAGGGTAGAGTGACTCGAGGCATTATGACGTAATACATGACGCTGCTTTTAGAAACAAAGCAAATAATCATCTTCAGAAAATGTCGTTTATTTTTTAACGTTTGAATTGGTTTAATTAAATGCGTACTAAATTTAAATTTTAAATTTTTGATAATGAGTCTGATAGGCCTAGTATCAGAACTCTTAGTGCAACTTTCAGACATTTCCTTGAGCACGTATAGATAGACTAATGGGCGTTTTCGGTGTGTTTTCCGCCCCGTCTTCTGGTTCCCGGATTCAGAGAAAAGTCCACCTCCAAACATCTGCTGGTAAAACGGAAGTTATTACTCCCCGAACTAAAGGGAGAAGCTCGTTGGGCGAATCGCGTCGGGGTACCTCCTCGCGCCCCTTCCTTTGACACCCTCGACGACGATGACGACCTCCTCCCCTTACCAGTTACCCGAGGCGTGGTTCTGACTCAGCATGGGGCCCCTCCTCCTCATAATCCCCTAGGCAGAGTGGTGCATTATGACCTACCGGTTTGACCAGCCTTCCTTATCCAAATAAACATAAAAAATCATTCCAACAACTTTCAGTATCACGAGGCGGCGTAAAAAATGAACTAACCGGTTGACGCCCTAGTTTTTCTTCACGTCGTCGTTTCTTTAACAAATTTTTCAACATTTTGCCGAACCAAAGCCGGATGTAATGCCCGGACGTAGTATTAATCATTGACGTAAGATTGAATTAAAATGAAAGTTAGGCCTACGTGTTGACGAACTGACTTTAGGGACCCAACTTCCATCCTCCTTTACCCCCCCCCGCCCTTGCCTTGGCCCGGGGTTACAATAGCCCCGAGCATGGCTCCGCTCATCCGTCACAGGCGATTCAAGATAAAAAGCTCCACTCGCAACATCAGCTATTTAAGAGGGAGTATATTACTCCCCGAAAATAGAGGGAGAGGCTCGATGGGCAAATCGTCGTCGGGACTCACCTTTCCCCTTCTAAGACAAAACCCTCGACGACGATGATGACAATCGCACCACGAACGATGGACAAACACAATGACCGACCGCGATGTGAGAAACCCCCCTTCCGTCCTTTTAACCCGTGGCTGGTTCTGACCAGCATTGGCCAATCCCTCCCCATTCCCCTAGCTAGAATGGTGCATTATGACCTAACGGTTGCCGCGTTCTTAATCCAAATAAACAAAACAAATCATTCCATCAACTTTTAGTATCGACAGGTGGCATCAAATGACCTAACCGGTTATGAAGCGCCCCTAGTTTCTAACGTTGTCGTTTTCTTTTTAGAAAAAGGCAAATTCCCACATTTTACCCCAAACACAACCGGATGTTGATGAACGAAAGTAAGTAATAAACATTGCGTAAGATTGAATTAAAATAAAAAGTTACTTGTGACGAAACACGACTTGAGGGACCCCCCCCCTCCTCCTTAACCCCCCCTACCTAACCCCCCCCCCCCCCGTCTTGGGGGCCCGGGGTAGAATTGGCCGCAGAGCATGGCTCTGCTTTCGTTCAAGGCGTTTTCAAGAGATTATGTCCACCTCGCAAACATAAGCTAGTAGATGGGATTATATTACTCCCTGGAAGGGGGAGAGAGGAAAACGAAAACTAAGAGGCTAGCTCATGCAATCGTCGTCGTTGGCTACCGCCCCCTCCCTTGACGACGCTCCCCCCCGGCGGTGATGACAGTGACAACGACAAAGACATGACGACTGCCACGTGAGAAATCCCACTTTCCTCCTCCCCTTAACCCGTGGCTGGTTTCTGCCGCAGCGTTAGCCCCTTCTACCCACATCCCCTAGGCTAGAGGTGTGCATTATGACCTAACGGTTGACGTGTCCTTAATCAAAATAAACAAAACAAAACAAACATTTATTTTACTTCTTCATTTCTATTCAAATAAATTACTTTTGTTTATCTATTACTATCATTTTGTTATTTTTTCATATTGTTAATGTCTATATATATATATATATACACTTAGAAAACAATTTATGACGTTTTCTATTGGCCGCACTCAGGTCGAACTAGTGCGCCTTAGTGCGCACTGGATTTCCACTTGTCTTTTCATTTGTTGAGTTTTGTAATGTTATTCAAGTAGAGGTTAACAACAATGACATCTCTGCACTCGCTGAGTGCATGCCAATGGAAAACGCCATTAATCATCAAACACCCCATTAACTCATCTCACCAACTTTCAGTATCACAGGCGGTGCAATATGACCTTCCCGGTTGAAGCGCCCTAGTTTCTCACGTCGTCGTTGTTAGATCGTAGGCTTATAGACGACTGGGCGTTTTCAGAATGTTCCTTCCTGGGGACCGACTTAGTAAATATTAATACAAACTTAATTTAATATCTCTCAATCTGTCAGGAGGCGCAATAAGCTATAACTAACGGATCCCTAAAGTTTCTCACGTGGTCGTCGTCTCATGCTTTTGGAAATTCCGGACTCGAACGATCCGGCCCGGAGGACCCAACCCGCAGTGATCACATGAACGCGCCCGAGTGTCACAGCCCTCGTAATCGTCGTTCTCCGCCCGGGGACAAAGCGAGGAGGCGGTGCATCTTGGAAAAGTTTCCCTCTCGTTAAACGCGTTACAATTTTCAGGCGAGTCAGCGACGTCGAAACATGAGTTTCAAATTGAATTTTTTCATAAGTGGTCGATTCACCCTTTGTTGTGATCATCCGCGTGGTAATTCTCCCCCAACCAGTAGCATCGTCCACAGCCGGGCAGGTTTAGGTGTATTGCAAGAATTTCACGTTCCCCAACAACCCATGTAGAAGCGGGATAGAATTTGGCCCAGTGAAAGGCTCTGCCAATAGTAAAATACGATGAAATAGAAAAGTCCTTCTTGCAAAAATTAGCTAGTAAGTAGAGGAGTATATCACTTCCCTTTCCTCCCCTTACCTGTGGCTGGTTCTGACCAGCATGGGCCCCTCCTTCCCCCCCCCCCCCTAGGTTAGAGTGGTGCATTATGACCTAACGGTTGACGCGTTCTTTAATCCAAATAAACACTCCCCGAAATTAGAGGCGAGCTTGCCGGCGACGCGAGAGACTCCCCCACCCCTCCTGCCTGTGGTTGGATCTCTTCAGCTCGGGTCTTCCCCGTCTGAGCCCGGGGTAGAATTGGCCCAGAGCATGGCTCTGCTAATCGTAAAAGGCGATTCAAGAGAAAAAGTCCACCTCGCAAACATCAGCTATATTGATGGTAAGTAATTTGAACTGTCCCAAAAATTAGAGGCCTATCTCTGGCACTCGTCGTCGGGGACCCGCTTGCCCTCCTTCCCTTGACGGCCCCCTCGTAACGACGACGAGGAAAATACACCACGAACGATAACGAAGAACATGGACGACCCGCGACTTGAGAACCCCCTTTTCCTTCCCTTACCCGTGGCTGGTTCCTGACCAGCATGGGCCCCTCCTTCCCCCCCCATCCCCTAGGTTAGTATGGGGCATTATGGCCTAACGGTTGACGCGTCCTTAATCCAAATAAACCATTATCCACATAACAATATATTACTTGAATGTTTAAATTATTGTCAGCCTATTATTCAAGAGCCATTCAATGTTTATCTCGTGATTTTTAAATCGTAAAAAGTTCACAATACAATTTCACCGTCGTGTGGTAGTTTTATATCTGTTTTACCGGCCGCGCATTATATCGTTCCCCGGGGCCGAGACTGAGAGTCTCGTAAATAAGGGATGGGGACTAAGAGCCTGTACTTGGCCAGCTGACCTCTAGGCTACAAGTGTAGAGGGTCAGGAACCACGTGACAACCTGAGTAGATAGTTAACTTGTCGGATTTGTTCCATTCATTGGCTGGGAGTCACAGCATGTGCGTGGGCGCCCCTTGCCAAGGAAGCTGCCCCGTCTGGGCCCGGGGTAGAATTGGCCCAGAGCATGGCTCTGCTTTTTGTAAAAGGCGATTCAAGAGAAAAAGTCCACCTCACAAACATTAGTAAATAATAATAATAATAATAATAATAATAATAATAATAATAATAAATTAATAAAATTGTATTTAGAGTCTACCCACTCAGTTATATAACTGATTTTCAGTGGGGGACTTGAAATCAAAGCGACCAAGCCAACCCTGTAGGCCCCGACGCAATGACGAGGTAGCGATAACCCACCAAAGAAGGATATTTTTTCGTATAGGAAATATAGCAATCAGTGTTACGGACATGCGAACACACCCGGACAACGCCGAGAATCAACAAGGCCGATTCAGACTCTGAATTTATTATATTGCCTCGTTGACTAGTGACGGCTCAAAGTCACTGTTTACAAACTCCTAAGACAAGAACTGATGTACTTAAGTCCAAATACAGACGTTAAAAACAAACTTCTGACTTAGCGGGAATCGAACCCTGGTACCTTCTGCATTTGCAAGCGATACGCTAACCACAAGACCAATGACCGACAACAAAGACAACAAGCAAACATCTAGTAAGAAGGGGCAGTATATCACTCCCCGAACTAGAGGCGAGCTCTGGAAATTGTCGTCGGGGACACCTCCACCTTCCCTTGACGACCTCCCCGACGACGATGACAATGACAATAACACAACGAACGATGACAACACGATGACGACCGCGACGTGAGAGCCCCTTGTCCTCCCCTTGCCTGTGGCTGGTTCTGACTAGCATGGGCCCCTCCCCCCCTCGCCCCTAGATTAGAGTGGTGCATTATGACCTAACGGTTGACGTGTTCTTAATCCAAATAAACCAAAACTCTCCCAACCCCGTCTGGGCCCGGGGTTGTATTGGCCCAGAGCATGGATTTGCTAATCGTACAAGGCGATTCAAGAGAAAAGGTCCACCTAACAAATTTCAGCTAGTAACAGGGGAGTATGTTACTCCCCGAAACTAGAGGCTAGCTCTGGCAATCGTCGTCGGGGACACCTCCACCTTCCCTTGACGACCTCCCCGACGACGATGACAAAGACAATGACGTGCGCAACGTGAGAAACCCCCCTTCCTCCTCCTACCCGTGGCTGGTTCTGACCAGCATGGGCCCCTCCTCCCCTTATCCCCTAGGCTAGAGTGGTGCATTATGACCTAACATTCGACGCGTCCTTAATACAAATAAACCAAATTGATCTCTCACAACCATATGAAGAACGTCTATCACATGATAACGGCGACAAACTTTCTCGATTTCTCATTCAAAGTAATTTATTCATCATAATTAATTAATTCACATGTAACACATTTCATTTATTATTTAAATAAATAACTTTTCTCTTGCTATAAGCTTATCTTTCATCACCATCATTTTTGTTTTTATTTTAGAAAACAATGTATTCATCAAACACACCATCAACTCATTTCATGAACTTTCAATATCACAGGCGACGCAATATGACCTAATCGGTTGAAGCGCCCTAGTTCCTCACGTCTTCGTGCGCTGCTTCTTTTAGTAAAGAATGTCAACGAAAGTCTGTAACGTAACTCTACTTTCAAGGGGATGTTATTATTAGATAATAATTCGAAAAGGCAACATCAGCTCTCTGGCAAAGCTCTACTTAAAGGCAGGAATAACAAAGTATACTCGATATTCTATTCTCATGAGTTTCAATGGTACGCACTAACCAATATTTCCTTCCAAGCATATTTAAGGAAATGAAAGATTGAAACCACCTTAATGGCCCCTTCCGCCCCTCATCACGATTATATAGTCATGCAACGCTCAGCTCTCAAGAATAACCAGCATAACTCACTCGCTATCACAGTGTGATGATAATAGCACCTCTCACTTCACAAGGCGACAAAGTGAGACGCAACGTTGGGGACGCGTCCCCCAGAGTTTAACATTAACATTTCCATGAGACAAACTTCGCTTTGAGCTCTCGGAGTAGTAACACAAGGACGATAAGGTTAACTGAAAAAGTGTTCAGACTTGGTTTTCTCCCCGGTAACTGAGGAAAGACAATGACGACCGCTACGTGAGAAGCCCCTTTTCTCCCCGTACCCGTGGCTGGTTCTGACCAGCATGGGCCCCTCCTTCCCCCCCTAGGTTAGAGTGGTGCGTTATGACCTAACGGTTGACGCGTCCTTAATCCAACTAAACAAAAAGTCTACCTTGGCTGCTCGAGTATCGTGAGGCGGGAAGCCTCGGTAACATATTGTTCCGAGTAAGGATATCAATTTAATTTATCTGTTGTCAATTCTACTCTTTTTGGACTGCATAAACTTTTATTGGCATAACTACTATGTTGATTTATAAATGATTGGTGTAAATAATTTACAATGTTTGCTAAACTTACTTCTGATAAAGACTAAGACGACCGCGACTGTGGACCCCCATCCTCCCCTTACCCGTGGCTGGTTCTGATCAGCATGGGCTCCTCCAACCATATCCCCTAGGCTAGAGAGTCGCATTATCACCTAACGGTCGACACGCCCTTTTAAAAAACTTATACTGGCCAAGGACTGTAATCTCGGCATTAACACGGCCTATATGATACCCACCTGTAATTTAAAACTCTTTGACTCGTTATTACAACGATCGACAATCTAAGCTCTCAGGTGGCGGTGCATTAGGTTCGGTTGCTAAGGAAGGATTTTTGTTTTGTTTACGTTTTTGTTTTATTCGATCAGTTCAGCACAATATCAAAGACTTCGTGAAAAGTATTTGTTTAGTTTAAAATGTATTGATTAAGAAGTTTTCGTCAAACTAGTATTAAATATAAGTGAATAGTACAACTGGTGAAGAATAAGTGTGGCTTGTTGTCTAATGGATTAGTTTACCTCAAGATACAGAGAAGTTCCTCCCAGTACCCGTGGCTGGTTCTGACCAGCATGGGCCCCTCCCCATATCCCCTAGGCTAAAGTGGCGCATTATGACTTAACGGTTGACGCGTCCATAATCAAACACTTCAGGGCCCGGGGTAGAAATTGGCACAGAGCATGGCTCTGCTAATCGTACAAGGCGATTCAAGAGAGAAAGTCCACCTCGCAAACATCAGCTAGAGAAGTTTTAAATACTCCGCCAAGAAAATAGAGGGCGAGCTCCTGGCAATCGGTCGTCCGGGAACCTTAGCCCCTTCCCTTGACGACCCCCGCGACGATGACAATTAAAACAACGAACGATGACAAAGACGATGAAGACCACGAGTGGAAACCCCCCTTCCTCCCCTTTCCCGTGGCTGGTTCTGACCGCTGGGCCCCTCCTCCCCCCCCGCTCTTAGGCTATAGTGGTCTATACCCTAACTTTTAGCGTCCTAATCACAAATAACCAAAAAAAAACTATACAGACCCTCGACGACGATGACGACTATGACACCACGATGATGACAAGACAATGCCAGGCCCGTCTGGGCCGGGTATAATTGGACCCAGAGCAATGGCTCTGCTAATCGTAAAAGACGAGTCAAGAGAAAAAGACCACCTCGCAGACATCAGCTAGAAAAGAGCGGAGTATCTTACTCCCCGAAACTAGAGGCGAGCTCTGGCAATCGTCGTCGGGACCTGTGCCCCCTTCCCTTGACGACCCCCTGGTTACGATGACAATGACACAAGCCGATGAGGACAAAGAACATGGACGACCAGCTACGTAGAAACCCCCCTTCCTCCCTTTAACCCGTGACATGTTCTAACCAGCAGGTCCCCCTCCTCCCCCTAACCCCCAACTCCCTTAGGCTAGAAGTGGTGATTATGACTAACGGTTTGACGAGCGTCCTTAATCCAAATAAACCAAAAGCATGTCCAGGTCCCCATATCCCCTAGGCTAAAGTGGCGCTTATACCTAACGGTGGACCTTCCTTATCCTATTAACTTTTTTCTTCACTCCTCAATTTGAGACGCTGAGACGATGACGACCGCGACGTAAGAAACCCCCCTTTCCTCAGCTTACCCCGTGGCTGGTTTCGGACTAGCAATGGGCCCTGCTCCTCCCCCCCTCCCCCTAGGCTAGAGTGGGCATTGACCTAACGGTTTTGACGCGTGGGGGCCGTGGGTGTATGCGGCGTAGAGTAGATAGATATGGCTCTTAAGTTTATCAAACACTTCTGGGCCCGGGGTAGAATTGGCCCAGAGCATGGCTCTGCTTATCATATAAGGCGATTCGAGATAGTGTTGGCTCAAGTCCCCTCGGGCGTATAACATGCAGCTATATAGGTCGTCGGGGGGACTGCTGGGTATGGAGGTGGTGTGACTCCCAGAAAATAGAGGCGAGCTCTGGCAATCGTCGTCGGGGACCTTGCCTCCTTCCCTTTACGACCCCTCGACGACGATGACGGCTATGACACCACGAATGATGACAAAATGACGACTTCGACATGAAAACCCACCTCCCCTTTCCTCCCCTTACCCGTGGCTGGTTCTGACCAGCAAGGGCCCATCCCCCCATCCCCCAGGCTTGAGTGGTGCATTATGACCTAACGGTTGACGCGCTCTTATCCAAATAAACCTTGAGACACCCCCTCTCCCCTCTTGTCCGACTGGTTCTGTCCAGCATACCGTTCTGTCCTTCCGAGTGGCGCATTGGGATCTATTAGTTTATTAGAAAACACCTTGTTTTTGTAGATATCTATGCACAGATCAAAAATGCTTACGTAACACCATCCTTGACATTTAGAAAACTAATTCTAAGGGTTATTATAGTAGAGTTTTGCTGGATACTACCTGGACACTGGGCATAGAGGGAAATGAAACACGCCTGACTAGGGCTGCTAAGGTACTTCCCAGCGTCGCGAAACGTTGATTTCAATCTAGTTCCCGTTCCAGATGTCAAGAGTGGATTCAAGCCAAGATTGTTGTATTTTGCGACAAGCATCTGGGATTGTATGCAAATAACAATTGCGTAGTGTGATGCCTACATTGACTAACAAAATTCGTCCACCTGACGTCTCGACTCTCACGTGGAGAAGAGGTGGTATTGTCTAAGCTTAGTCTTCGTATAGGCCACACACGCCTAACACACGGATTCTCTTAAACATAGAAAGGTTTTCCCATATGTGACACATGTGATGTACCTTTAACCGTAACATCCAAATGCATAGCGAATGTACCAAATATGATGCCCTTGCGCATGCAATTTGATCTCTCCCCAATCATATAAAGAACTTCTATCATATATAATGGCGACAAACTTTTCCAAATTATTTTCTCATCCAAAGTAATCTATTTAACAAACTTTATTAACTTCATACACATTTCTTTCTTTTCTTTATTTTCAATTACATACATAACTTTTATTTTGCTTTTACTTTCTTTTCATCATCAATTTATATTGTTTATTTATACACTTAGAAAACAATCTAATCATCAAACATACCTGCATTAACTCTTCGTATTTACTTTCATTCACAGGCGGCGCAATATGACCTAACCGGTTGAAGCGCCCTAGTTTCTCACGTCGTCGTCGTCGTGACATTTAAAAAAATCTACTTAATCGGGGTTTGAATTGATCAATGGAATTTTTGCATTGTATATTGGGAGTGTTTCCTGACTAACCAAATCTAGAAACTTTTGACTCTGACATCTAGTAACAAGAGAAAGAATTGTTACTGTGTTTAACCGTACATAATATGTTCACAGAATGTACCAAGTACATAGCCTTGCGCACGCCATCTGATCCCTCCCAATCATATGAAGAACTTCTTTCATATTATGACAACGACCACCCGTTCTTTCTAGATTTCTCATTTATTTATAATTTGATCAAATTTAATTTACACCAATATATTTCTACTACAACAACAAGAATATTATTATCAACTTACAATATCACAGGTGGCGGAATATGACTTATCCGTTGAAGCGCCCTAGTTTCTCTTGTTTGTTATTTTTTTGTCAATAGAATTGGCCCAGAGCAAGTCTCTGTTAATAGTAAAATGCGATTGAAGCCAAAAAGTTCATCTCGCCAAAATCAGCTTGTATGTAAGGGAGTATATTACTCCCCGAAACTAGAGGCGAGCTCTGGCAATCATCGTAGGGTACACCTCCCCTTTCCTTTGACAACCTCCCCGACGACGATGACAATTACAAAACGGATGATGACAGAAACGATGACGACCACTATGTGAGAACCCGCCATTCCTCCCCCTACCCTTAAATAAATCTCGCATCGTCGTTCTGCCCACATATTGATAACACATCGAACAAAAATAAAACTTCAGGAATGTGAATGATAGTTTATTATTTTATGATACACATCAACTTTCAATTAATCCCATATATTTTTAATTAATATACATAGGGGGTTTTGGTACAAAATAATTCCTGAGAAGTTGGACATAGATGTTTTTTCCTCTGAACATTGTTAAAATATTGGCGTTTGAAGGATTGAATCACGAATCTTTTTTAGAATCTTGTTCTTGTTCGTAAATTCATTTTGTTATGCGGCATGTGCATTAAATGGATCGGGAGCGTTGTTTGCTGTGGAGGGAGATATACGATGGTGTAATCAATCTGTTTCATTAGCTAGGTAAACGTACTGCGAGCACTTGTGTAGTGGCAGCCCTGTCACCGCGTCGCTGTCACAGTACTGAGTGTGACGGTTTTACCAGGTGTCGCCTCTTGTGTTGGCGACACAGAAATACAGCGAGCTTCGTTAAATAATACTAAACGAGTGATAAAACAGCAATGTTGCTAGGGCAACGCATTAGATAACCTCACACACAATTAAGTAAATATATTAGGCCGCTTCGCGAAAGATTTTTCCAATCGCGTTGATGGATGAGCTTTTTTAGTTGACTATTTCTGTTCAATAATTACAAGTTTTTTGTATGCGTGGGGCCCATTACTTTGTCAAGTTCCCATTGCAAAATTATCTTTGTTAAATTAGGATAATTTTTATAAAGTAGTAGTCCTAATTATTGCTGTGGTAATACTAACTAAATTTCTCATCCATAGTAATCTATTTAACAAAATTTAATTCACATCATATACACATTGGGTGTGGGCTTTGCGGTGTTGTGCATTCGCATAACAGAACGTTCATTTTTCTTTTACTAATCATCATCATCAATTTATTTTGTTATTTATGCACTTAGAAAACAATCTAATCATCAAACATACATGCATTAACTCATCTCATCAACTTTCATTCACAGGCGACGCAATATGACCTAACCGGTTGAGCGCACTAGTTTCTCACATCTCGTCGTCTCAAGGTCCATATGCTTGCTTTTTGTACGCATTGTAGGTGATTATTGACAAGTTTCTGTGGTGAGGCCCACTTATTAACTATGCACCTGCAAAAGGCTTATATTAAAACTTTTATTTCTATGAATTCTGGCTCACTTTTTCAACTTTTTTCTTTGAATAGGGCACTAACACATTGAAATATAACATTGGTAACCCCCCCGTTGGGTCAATCGCCTCACATATCACGAAATATCGCATTAAAAATAAAAATAAATCGTAAAAGTACGATATGCATGAGAAATATTTCTTCGATTGTACTACAAAACTTGGCAGATCTAAGTTCAGAGATTTCGAAGGTCCCCTGAACATTTCATAAAAATCGCATATTATGCCGAGTTATTTTCCTCGGGGTAAGTGAAATAGAAGCCTTCGCTTCGCTCATCCAATAACTCACACACAATGACACAACGAACGATGACAAAGACGATAACGACCGCGACGTGAGAAACCCCCTTTCCTCCCCTTACCCGTGGCTGGTTATGACCAGCATGGGCTCCTCCTTCCCACCCCCTTAGGCTAGAGTGGTGCATTATGACCTAACGGTTGACGCGTCCTTAATCCAAATAAAAAACAAAAAAAACAACAACAGACTCGTTATTATCGTTCAACCTTGTGCAGGTGTGTAGTAGTACACATAATGTATTATGTCTAATTATTACTTTGTCAGCTTTTGTTGGATGCGAATAATCTTAACTGTTATAAAATTCACATCATACTCATTTCTTTAATTTATTTATTCCCATTCAAATAAATAATTATTGTTTTACTATAACTATCATCACTATTATTTTCTTTTCTTATATATGCAATTAGAAAACAAAATAGTCATCTAACACACCATTAACTCATTTCATAAACTGTCAATATCACAGGCGGCGCAATAAAACCCAACCGGTAGAAGCGCCCTAGTTTCTTACGTCGTCGTTGTATGTCGCGCCAAACACACTACCCTTGTTGTTGGTCTGTGGTGGTATTTAAATACAGGCTGGCCACACAAATTGCGCTCAACGTCTGTTACACGGATATCTACTACAAGATAAGTTGTTACACATGTAATGTACTATCTAGCTCTTCAGTATAGGCTTTTATGTTTTTATTACTTTTATCCCCACCCCTAAGATTGAGTGGTGCATTAAGACCTAACGGTTGACGCACCCCAATTTAAATAAACCATTTAAAATAATGATACGGTAACAGCGACAAACGTTCTTGATTTCCATTCATCAAAGTGTTTGTTTTTACCTAATTTCATTCCCCAAAAAAAAATCATTTTTCATCATTCAATAATAATTTTATTATGTGATCTATTTTAATCACTATCATCTTTATAAATAAATAAATAAATTTTATTTAGAGTCTACCCACTCAGTTATATAACTGATTTTCAGTGCAACCATCCAGGCCCCGACGCAATCGACGAGTGAGCGATAACCAACCAAAGATCGATATTTTAAATAGGAAATATAGCAATCAGTGGTATGGACAGTGCGAACACCCGCGGATCAACGCCAGAATCAACAAGGCCGATTCAGAACAACTCTGAAATTTATTATGTGCTTCGTTGCTAGGACGGCTCCAAAGTCACCGTTTACAAACTCCTAAGACAAGAACTGATGGACTTAAGTCCAAATCAGAAGCTAAAAAACTTCTGACATAAGCGGGAATCGAACCCTGGACCTTCTGCATTGGAAGCAGTTACGCTAACCACAAGACCAACGAGCCACACAAAATTTTCGTTTCTTTTATAAACTAAGAAAACTATATTTAAAAAATAACAAATTCAATGTACTATTTTATGATATCTAAGACGGCTTAACACGACTTAACGCGGTTGAAGCGCCCTAGTTTCTCACGTCGTTGTCGTTGATGTTGGCATATTATTGCAACCCCCCGTCTGGGCCAGGGGTAGAAGTGGCCCAGAGTTTGGCTCTGCTAATCGTGAAAGGCGATTCAAGAGAAAACGTCCACCTCGCAAACATCAGCTTGTATAAGAAGTAAGTTTATTACTCCTCAAAACTAGAGGTGAGCTCTGGCAGTCGTCATCGGGGACACCTTCTCCCTTCCCTTGAGGATCTTCCCGACGACGACGACGACGACGACTATGACATCACGAACGACGGCACAACAGACGACGACGACCGCGACGTGAGTACTACCCCCTTCCTCCCCCTACCCGTGGCTGGTTCTGACCAGCATGGGCTCATCCTCCCCATATCCCCTATAGGCTAGGTGGTGCATTATGACTTAACGGATGACGTGCCCTTAATCCAAACGAACTAAACTTTTAAAAAACTTGCCGTAAGAGTTGACACACCCTTAGAACAATATACTCAAACCCATGATAAATACACCTTTAGTAAGTTGGTCTTTAGTCGTAACAGCGTGGGTAACATTTATAAAAGCCAACAGTCTCATTCTATAGAAATGGTTAGATATTCTGCAGTGCTCGGATGAATGCTCGAAGCGCCGGTTTCATTGAATCTCATCTCCTTCCACCTTCTGTAGCTTTTATCAACGTCTTCCCACGGATCTTTTTTCATCTCTGATATCCATTTGCGTTTCTAAGAACGTAGCGAGCCTTGAGACTGTTCTCGAGATTAACATGGGAGTAATGGGGCTCAGAGTCGGCGTGGGCGCTCGCCTCTCTCGAGCACGCCAGGGAGCCCCCCCTAAATACCCCTTAGAAATAATCACGCTCGCGCATTCGTATTGTGTGACTACTCGACAGACTCGTCCACTAGAGCGAGTTAAGTATTTTTTAAATTTAATTTTAATGCGGCATAACTTGTGCTGTAGTTTAATTGTCAATAATTGGCATACAAAGACGATGACAACTGTGTGAGAAAGAATCCCATTTCCTCCCCCAACCCGTGGCTGGTTCTGACCAGCATGGGCTCCTCCTCCCCATATCCACTATAGGCTAGAGTGGCTCATTATGACCTAACGGTTAAACTTAATGAATCGAAATATATTGTTACTCACAGCTGATACCGTTAATGTTTACAAACCCATTTTATTTTTTAAGTGATATTTATTGTGGAAGTTAACCAACAAATGTAAACTCTCTGCTTCTTGCAATTGTCAATAATTTGTTTGCACCGCAGCCAAAAACACAACAATAATACGGTTCTGGGGGATTTCTGTTTTGAAACCTCGATTGAAAATGTAACCTCTCATTTGCCATATTTATTTTGTTCAACAAAATTAAGAGCACATTAAATATTTAATTCTTGGCTTCTTGTATTGTATTGGCATCTTATTTGTTCTCTCTGTCTCCCACTATCTGTTGACTGACACAACGAGTTTTCTGTCGTTGACATTTAAAAATTGAATAATTGTACTTGTAATTGGCTAAAGAGATCCAAACATGCCCTACATTGGCCTTCCTGCCCTTGGGCTGGTAAATTTCAGTAACTAGAATACATATCACCGTCAGAAATAGATTTATAACAATTTTCGTAAATAAATAAGTTAAATTTTATAAAATTGTAACTTTGCCGTAGAGGTCATTTTTATGGAGGTTATAAATGAAAAAATGTCTGGACCGGCACCTCCACCATTCCCTACGAAAATATGTTTTTAAACCTGGGTCCCGTTTTAAAGCTACACACTAATTAAAATAATATCTCTATTCAAAAGTTGTATGAGTTGCCATTAATCAATAACGATGTCCTTAAGCGGGATTCCACTTAAAAACCCTGTATTTTAATTATAATCTTTAATACCGCACGTATTTAACTAAACAATAAAAACAAATCCATTTATTATAACTTAAAATATCACTGGCGATAAAAAATAGTGACCTTTTCCCTTGAAACCAAACAAAACTGCTTATCTAATTCCGTTATAAATAACTGTTTCACACATACATATATTCATGTCGTTGGATACGGCGATAGCGATTAAACAAGTTATCACCTTTAAATTTTATCTCTTGTCTGTCGAGTAAACTTTAGTCCGAAACCAATTTAAAACAGAATCCATAAAATTGTCGGGTTGTGTTGAGATTATTAAAACACAGATTGTTGGAAACTTCTCGCCTAAAACTTCCATCCGGGGAAACTCATCCAATTTAGCGGAATCGGTCGGAAACAAGAACGACCGCTCATCACTAGAGTTTCGTTCAAGTACTCCGTCTAGTTTGCGGGAGGAGTTTCCAGCGCATCCATTAAAACATCGTTATTCCACTCTCGAGATATTATAGACAGCGTCGGTCTGTTTCGCCGAGGACTAGAAAAAAGTAAATGAAGGACATCGTAGTTATTATTTTATCGTGATTAATCATAGTAAGGTGATTATTTTGGAGCATTAACGGTAAATACACCCTTAAACAAATATTCAGAAGTATAGTTGTGATCATTGATTGCATAATATTCTCGAAACTAGAGGCGAGAAGCGGTGACGTGGGAACTCCCCTTCTCTCCCCCTCACCGTGGGTGGTTCTGACCAACACAGGCCCCTCCTCACCATATCCCCTAGGCGAGAGTGGTGCGTTATGACCTAACGGTTGACACGTCCTAAATCCAAATAAACCAAAACTAATCCGATTTAACCTAACTAACAAAATTTAATTCACATCGTACACATTTATTAATTTATTTATTTCCATTCACATAAATAACTTTTGTTTTGCTATTACTATCATCATTATCATTTTATTTTCTAATATATACACTAAGAAAACAATCTTATCGTCAAACAAACCATTAACTCATCGCATCAACTTTCAATATCACAGACGGCGCAATATGACCTAACCGGTTGAAGCGCCCTAGTTTCTCAGGTCGTCGTCGAAAAGTCCTTTGATAAACTGAATTGCACATTATGACCAAACTGTTAACGCGTCCTTAAACTTAATGAATCAAAATGAATCGAAATAATAGAATTGGTCCAGAGCATGGCTCTGCTAATCGTAAAAGGCGATTCAAGAGAAAAAGTCCAACTCGCAAACATAAGCGAGTATGGAGGGTAGTATTTTACTCCCCGAAACTATAGGCGAGCTCTGGCAATCGTCGTCGGGGACCTTGCCCCCTTCCCTTGACCTTGCCCCTTTCCCTTGACGACCCCCCGGCGACGATGACAATGACACAACGAACGATGACAAAGACGATGACGACCGCGACGTGAGAAACCCCCCTTCCTCCCCTTACCCGTGGCTGGTTCTGACCAGCATGGGCCCCTCCTCCCCCCCCCCCCTTAGGCTAGAGTGGTGCATTATGACCTAACGGTTGACGCGTCCTTAATCCAAATAAACCAAAAAAAAAAAAAAATCTTTCCCTTGACGACCCCCCGACGACGAACATCGACAATGACACAACGAACGATGACAAAGACGATGACGGCCGCGACGTGAGAACCCCCTTTCCTCCCCTTCCCCGTGGCTGGTTCTGACCAGCATGAGTCCCTCCTCCCCATATCCCCTAGGCTTAGTGCATTATAACCTCACGGTTGACGCGTCCTTAATCCAAATAAACAAAAAAAAACAATATCACAGACGGCGCAATATGACCTAACCAGTTGAAGCGCCCTAGTTTCTCAGGTCGTCGTCGAACAATCCTTTGAAACCAAACTGTTAACGCGTCCTTAAACTTAATGAATCCAAATGAATCGAAATAACAGAATTTGACCCAGAGTATGGCTCTGCTAATCGTAAAAGGCGATTCAAGAGAAAACGTTCACCTCGCAAACATCAGCTAGTATGAAGGGTTGAATTTTACTCCCCGAAAAAAGAGGCGAGCTCTTACAATCATCGTCGGGGACCTTGCCCCGTTCCCTTGACGACCCCTCGACAACGACGACAATGACATCACGAACGATGACAAAGACAATGACGACCGCGACTGTGAACCCCTTTTTCCTCCCCTTACCCGTGGCTGGTTCTGACCAGCATGGGTTCCTCCTCCCCATATCCCCTAGGCTAGAGTAGTGCATTATAACCTAACGGTTGACGTGTCATTGGATGAGCGTAGCGAGCGAAGCGAGTGAAGCGAAAGACTTCAATTTCACTGACCCCCAACAAAATTAGCTCGGGTGTTTTTTTTTTTTTTTTTTTTTTAGTATTTTTTGTCTGTTTGTTCGCTCTCTACCGGGCAAATGGCATATGCGATCTGGATGAAAATTTAAGAGGACCTTCGAAATCTCTGAACTTAGACTTGCTACGTTTTTAGTACAATCGAAGAAATATTTCTCATGAATATCGTACTTTTACGATTTTTTCCGATTTTAGTGCGATATTTTCGTGACATTGGGCCGATTCTGACCAAACGGATGGGCTACAACGTTCATATTTCACATGGACATAAGGTAATGGTGATGTATTGCTTTTTAAAGAAAAAGTTGAAAAAGTTAGCCAGAAGCTACAGAAATAAAGCTTTTAATATAAGTTTTTTGATTTTTGTGCGATATTTTCGTGCCATTTGGGCCAATTCTGACCAAACGGGTGGGGCTTCAACGTTCATATTATACATGGACATTAAGGTTTTGGTGATGTAGTACCTTTTGAAAGAAAACGTTGAAAAAGTTAGCCAGAATCTATAGAAATAAAGCTTTTAATATAAGTTTTTTAAGGTAAATAATACCAATTGACAAGAAACAATAGAAACTTGACAACAATCACTTCAATGCGTAGGCAACAAAACAAAGCACTTGCAAAAGTAAAGATATGCCACGCAAACAAAAAACTATAAAACGCTCATCCTTCAACGCGCAGGGACTTTAGCGTTTTCCTAGTTATCCAAATAAACCAAAAAACCCAAAACTAGTAGACGAGCTCTGGCCGTTCTTGTTGGGGACCTCACCCCCTTCCCTTGTCCACCTCCCCGGCGGTGACGACAGTGACGACGACCTTGACAGAACCAGCGATGGCAGAGACGATGACGAGCACGCCGTGAGTGAGTACCTCGCCTTTCATTCCCTTGCCCGTGGCTGGTTCTGACCGGCATGGGTCTTTCCGCGCCACATCCCTTAGGCTACAGTGGCTCATCACGACCAAACGGTTGACACGCCCTTAATCAGAATAAATCAAATCCTAATTACTTTTTAAAACTTTGGTTCATATAAATTTTAAAAAACCATAGTTCATAACTAATAAAACGATATAAAAACAAACACACACGAACTCTATGAATTAACTTTCAGGAAGCTTCCCATCGCCGCGACGTTGATTTCAATCTAGTTCCCGTTCCAGATGTCAAGACTGGATACAAGCAACGATTGTTTGATTTGCGACAAGCATCTTGGGATGTGGTGCAAAGTAACAAATTGCATTGTGATGCCCACACTGACTAATAAAATTCGTCCTCCTACGTCTCGACTCTCACGTAGAGAAGATGTGGTATTGTCCAGAATTCGAATAGGCCCACACGTCTAACTCACCGATATCTCTTAACCAAAGAAAAGATTGTTCCCAGATGTGACACATGTGATGTACATTTAACCGTACATCACATGTTAGCAGAATGAACCAAAAATAATGCACGCAATTTTATTTCTTCCAATCATATGATCAACTTCTATCGTATGATAACGGAGACAAACTTTCTAAATTTCACATTCCAAACACTTTTTCATAATTTATTTTTTCTATTCAAATAATTATTTTTGTTTTGCTATTACTGGCACCATAATTTGCTTTTCTTCTAGAAACTTTGAAATAACATTATCATCAAACACACCATAAACTCATGTTATTAACTTTCAATATCTTAGGCGGCGCAATATGACCTAACCGGTTTAAAGCGCCTTATAGATTCTCACGTCGTCGTGGATAAGTGCATCTATCTCCACTTTATATATGTTCTCCGTTGACGCGCCCTAGTTTCTCACGTCGTCGTCCTATCACTTTGTTGGCAGGTACTAAAATTAACATAATTTGCCAGCTGATCGGGACATTATTGTGTTTTTATATTTTGAACATGCGAATGATAAAACGCGTTCACATCCAAGCCGGCAGTCTCCATATTAAGTGTAGGATTGAAGTTCCCCAACTATTTACTAGATCATCCCCATCCACTCACGGTCATGGACGTCCGTTATATGTTTGACCCTAGTTGTTGAAATGACATCAAAACCCAATCACGTCCGTGCCCCTTTGACCTTCACGACAGGGCGACGTTTTATCGCTCTGTACAGAAATATCGCTGAAAGTTTCGGGGTAGGAAAATGTTCTGGTTGGTTCTTGTTGATAACAAACCAATGGCAACCCTACCAACGGATGTAAACAATTTATAACAAAAAAAAAACAAACAAACTTATAGAATTTAATAAGATAAAAGTGTTTTTTTTTATTTTGTTTTTAGCAATAACCCCAAACCAATATTCGACATTTGTAGTTTTGATAAACACTATCTACATTAGCGATAGTGTTTCAAAATTAATTTGTCATTAACACCAATGCATGGCTAACTTTGGTATTCACGGATGGCAACAGAATTGACAACGTGGTTGGAAACGCCTTTTTTCTTCACCTTAACTGAACGAATAAGGCTAAGCGACGTGTTTTTTTAGTTTCATTGCAGTGTTATTCGCCAACCGTAAAGCTCTTAAATACATTGTACATTGCCGATGTGGAAAATACCTTTTGTGTTCAGATAGTTTGAACTCACTTCAAGCCATAAAACTCATGTATTCAAGTAATCGTTTGGTACGATAAATCCAATTCTATAATTTTTTTTTGACTGACCTCTAAGGGTTATATAAAAGAGTTTTGCTGGATACCTGGACACGTGGGCATAGAGGGAAATGAACACGCTAATCGGGCTGCTAAAGAAGCTTCCCAGCGCCGCATCGTTAATTTCAATCTAGTTCAACCCCGTCTAGGCACGGGGTTTAATTGGCCCAGAGCATGGCTCTGCTTTTTTTTTTTTAGAAATCAATCCTGAAATTACAAAATTCATCCCAGCGGGGAAATTATTAAATTATATTAGAATTGGCCCAGAGCATGGCTCTGCTAATCGTAAAAGGCGATTCAAGAGAAAAAGTCCACCTCGCAAACATCAGCTAGTAACAAGGGTTGTATATTACTCCCCGAATCTAGAGGCGAGCGCTGGCAATCGTCGTCGGGGACCTTGCCCCCTTCCCGTGACGACCCCCCGGCGACGATGACAATGACACAACGAACGATGACAAAGACGATGACGACCGCGACGTGAGAAACCCCCCTTCCTCCCCTTACCCGTGGCTGGTTCTGACCAGCATGGGCCCCTCCTCCCCCCCCTCCCCCCTTAGGCTAGAGTGGTGCATTATGACCTAACGGTTGACGCGTCCTTAATCCAAATAAATCAAAAAAATAATCAAATATTAATAATCAAATACACCTACGGGAGTTTTTGAGAAATGGCTCTGCTAATCGTACAAGGCGATTCAAGAGAAAAAATTCTCCTCGCAAACATCAGCTAGTATGAAGGGTAGTATTTTACTCCCCGAAAATAGAGGCGAGTTCTGTCAATTGTCGCCGGGACCTTGCCCCCTTCCCTTGAAGACCCTCGACGACGACGACGACGACAATGACACCATGAACCGCCATGAACCCTGACGACCGCGACGTGAGAACCCCCCCCTTTCCTCCCCTTACCCGTGGCTGGTTCTGAACAGCATGGGCACCTCCTCCCCATTCCCCTTAGGTTTAGAGTGGTACATTATGACCTAACGGTTGACGCTTCCTTAATCCAAATAAACAAAAAAAAAATGGCTGTCGTCGGTGGGAAAATCTCCCATTTCCCTTGATAACCTCCCCGACGACAGAGACTCTGACGACCGTTACCTGGGATGCCCCCCCCCCCGTTCCTCTTATTTCCCCTGGCTCATTATGACCTAACTGAAAACTAGCCCATGATCCATCATAAGTTCTTGTTTAAACATTTATGTTAATAACCTTTGACGCGCAATTAATCCGAATACCCCCCCCCCCGCAAAAAAATTATTTCCATTCAAATGAATCATTTTTCTTTTGCTATTACTATAATCTCACCATCATTTTCTCTCTTTTTTTTAAACTTAGAAAACAATATAATCATCAAACACACCATAACCTCATTTCATTAACTTACAATATCACAAGCGGTGCAATATGACCTACCCGGTTGAAGCGCCATAGTTTCTCACGTCGTCTTAAAAGGCTTGAACCGATCTGCTGTTTTCTGGCCTAGCCAGCTTTCTCTCTCTCTCTCCTGTTGAAAGTAGAATATCAAAAGGGAAAAGTAAATTGGAGTGAAAGTGGGTGGGTTTTTGAACCGGAAGCGCCCGAGCTAGATTAAAGGGAACGCTAAGCGACGTGAACCAAGCAGTTAATTGCTCTGTTAGATGCAGTAGATCCAAAGAACTCAATTATGTCGACGAGTGGATTTTATCGACCGGAACACTAGCTTGATAAAGTGCACCTTCTTACTGCATCTACACATGGTTTTATTGATGACCTCCCCGACGACGATGACAATGGTGTCTTATTAACATTGCAGTAAACTAAGTTCAGTGCGGTAAAGGGATGTCACTGTACCTCAAGCTGACGAAATCTAGCTTTAAAAAAAAAAAAAATACAAGAACACTGGCAAATATTAATTTTGTACTGTCTTTTTTTAAGAACTAATTGAATCATATCATTAATGCTTATAGACCTATTAATTTGCCCTAGTCTAGTCACCCCTTCCTGTGAGAAACCCCCATTACTCCCCTTACCCGTGGCTGGTTCTGACCAGCATGTTCCCCTCCACCTCATATATCCTAGGCTAGAGTGTGCATAATGACCTAACGGTTGACGCGTCCTTAATACAAATAAAAAAAAAAAAATCTGTCTCAGCTGTATAAAATGTAGAGTTTTGGTGGAGGTGCCGGGTTTTCGAGATAATAATACGTTGTGATACTCTATACCTAACAGTCTATCTAGCCCCGGGGTAGAATTGGCCCAGAGTATAATCGTAAAAGCGATTCAACGACCAGCATGTGATTCCCTTCCCACATCACCTTGGCTTGGGTGGCGCATTATGACCTAACGTTCGAAGCGCCCGTTATCAAAAAAATAAAAATAAAATATAATATAATATGCTGTGCTGTGCTTGTAACTATAGCGAGGCGTTGCCAACTACTGCAGCTCATTCCGTCGAGATCAAGTCTCACTACCTTGAGCCAATAGACGTGGTCTGAATATCACACTAGGCAATCGTTGTTTGCAATTTATCTTCATCTATAGCAACAACTCTTGGGCTCAGAATAGCTATCAATACTTCGTTAATGTTCCTGACACAACGCGGTTCAGTCCCCAGTGTTCGAGCCGAGGTGCTCAACTCCGAGAATAATGGACTGTATATATATTTTGATCTGAACTTAACCCGAATCTTGACGTAGGCTGAAGGAGGCAGTGCAGAGGTAAGTACGATGGGCGAGATGTTAAGCCCACCGCGAGAGAGAACAGGGATAAAGAAACTCGAGTTTGGATGGTGAGTAGGAAGTTAGAGAATGCCTGGAAGGCAAGTCGAACCAAGGACTGCAGCTCGGAAACCCGTCGTTGTATTCCAAGACGGACGCGGCAGGCGGCTACGCACTTGAATACGTACAGTGAGTGCAATGTCCGGAGAACGGACACGTGCGTTGCGAGTTGCGAGCGAGAGAATTGGAGACGAAAACGAACTTTGCACTTCATCGAGTGAAGGCTAGAGGCGAACTGCATTGACAAAATACTTGCATAAAGTCGAACGCGAGAAAACCAGGAAATGACGTCTGATAGGCAGAAATTCAAACAGGTGATAACAATATGTGCAACTTATGAATACGAAACAAGAAATACCAATAGCTAAGAGAAAAATATAACTACCAAAATAGCGCCGGGGAATGGCGCGAACACCCAGTCTCTACGAAATGCTCCAATGTTCCAACACGGTATCTTAATTATAAATGATATATTATATTTTAATGGTCATTTGAGTTGCATTGCTTCTATCTTGTTGTCGGGGACCAGATAGAGTCCGGCCCAGGGTATTCCTCTGCCAATCTCGCACACAACATCAGATAGTAAACTGGGGACGGTACGTTACTTCCAGAAACTAGGGGCTAACTCCAGCCGGCGACATGAGAAACATTCTCTCCCAATCATATGAAGAAAACTTCTATCATTTGATAACGGCGACAAACTTTCTAAATTTCTCATCCAAAGTTATCTATGTAACAAAATTTAATTCACATCATACACATTGCTTTAATTTATTTATTTTCATTCACATACATAACTTTTTTGCTAGAACATCACCATAATCATTTTATTTTGTTATTTATACACCTCGTAAACAATATAATCGACGTGAGAACCCCCTTTCCTCTGTCCCCGTCTGGGCCCGGGGTAGAATTGGCCCAGAGCATGGCTCTGCTAATCGTAAAAGGCGATTCAAGAGAAAAAGTCCACCTCGCAAACATCAGCTAGAAAGAGCGGAATATCTTACTCCCCGAAACTAGAGGCGAGCTCTGGCAATCGTCGTCGGGGACCTTGCCCCCTTCCCTTGACGACCCCCCGGCGACGATGACAATGACACAACGAACGATGACAAAGACGATGACGACCGCGACGTGAGAAACCCCCCTTCCTCCCCATACCCGTGGCTGGTTCTGACCAGCATATGTCCCTGCCTCCCCCCCCCCCCCCCTAGGCTAGAGTGGTGTACTATGACCTAACGGTTGACGCGTCCTTAATCCAAATAAACAAAAAAAACTCCTACCCCCCCGCCCCCTTAGGTTAGAGTGGTGCATTATGACCTAACGGTTGACGCTTTCTTAATCCAAATTAACTATCAAACACACACAGGCGGCGCAATAGGACCTAACTGGTTGAAGCGCCCTAGTTTCTCATGTCGGAGTTTATTATCCGGTTGAACTGACTGGTTCTGTCCTGCACAGTGGTGTCCTCCCCATTTCATCCTCTATAGACTAGAGTATCCTATTATGACCTAACTGTTGACGCGCCCTTAAATCTATATAATGTAATTAGGTAGCATGGAAGTATTTAATTCATCGATACGATCGAACAATTCAGACGTCTACGACATGAGAAACTTCCTTCCCTGCTGCTGCCTGTGGCTGGACCTATCCAGCCCGGGTCTGTCACCCTTGACCCTTTAGACAAGAAAGGCTCATATTGCAACCTAACAGTTGCCGCACCCTTTAATCGAATAAACAAATAAATTAATGTTAAAGTACCTAGGTTTGCTGTAGCTTATTAAAATGCAATGAAAATATGTGTTAGTGGTAAGTTGTTAGTTAGTGTTAGATATCAACCGTGCTCTTAGCAACGCGCGCGAGTGTTATAGTAGTAGTTATTGTTGTTATTATTGTTGTAAATTTGATCTTTTCCTATCACATTAAGAATGTCATCTTATGATAAGGACGAAAACTTTCTTGATTTCTAATTCGAAGTAATTTGCTTAACCAAATTTAATTCACAGCAAAATCATTCCATTTTTCCATTCAACTTAATAACTTTTCTTTGTCGGTCACTTATACTTTTATTTTCTTCTGTAAAATCATCAAACGAACCATTAACTCATTTTTTAAACTTACAATGTTACAGGCGCGCAGTATGACCTAACCGGTTGAAGCGCCCTAGTTTCTCACGACTTGCCACTTGTCCCCACCACGGCGCGAGCTACAAGGCCTGCCCACCAGTACCGATGATGATACTTTATATCCCTCGAGCGTCAGACCTATTGTTGTAATAACTCTCCGTTAGAGAAGTAAGCCTCTTGGCTTTTCTTACAGAAAGTTTCTAAGTTTCCTCCCTGTCTTGGGAATACAGCCAACTGACGCAGAAGTGAACGCAACAATGGCTGTGGAAGCTAAGACCCTCGTTCTCAGGCATATACTCCTCAACGCGTTCCTTGTGTTTAGACGACTTAGGACGCGCTGGTTATGTGACGTAGTGGGGAAAACACCGAAGTCGTTGATAGAAGACTTATCGGGTCATGTTTTGTTTAACATTAAACTGGATTGTTTAAAATTAATAAATATAAACGCTAAACATTTATACGATAGGGAAATTTAAATATCCCTCAAATATAATCCTCGTCTGGGCCCGGGGTAGAATTGGCCCAGAGCATAGCTCTGCTAATCGTAAAAGGCGATTCAAGAGAAAAAGTCCACCTCGCAAACATCAGCTAGTATGAAGGGTAGTATTTTACTCCCCGAAAATAGAGTCGAGCCTTGGCAATCGTCGTCGGAGACCTTGTCCCCTTCCCTTGACGACCTTCCCGACGACGATGACAATGACACAACGAACTATGACAAAGACGATGACGACCTCGACGTGAGAAAACCCCATTCGACCCCTTACCCATGGCATGGTTCTGACCTGCATGGGCCCCTCCTCCCCTCCCCCCCCCTAGGTTAGAGTGGTGCATTATGACCTAACGGTTGAAGCGTCCTTAATCCAAATAAACAAAAAAAAAACGCCCCGGCCACCTTCTCCCATGCCCTCCCCTTGCTTGCGGCTGGTTCTGACCAGCACAAGCCTGTCCACCCCGCGTCTCCCCACGTCACCCCTTACGTTCCTCTCCTTTGGAAAATATATAGTTATAAACTTACTAATAAACAACAACATTATCTCAGGAGGCGCAATATGACCTAACGGTTGACGCGCTCTTAAACCTAATAAACATCAACTTTAATTTAATTTTCTTATATATACACTTAGAAAAAAAATAATCATGAAACACTCCATTATACTCATCTCATCAATTTTCAATGTCACAGGCGGCGCAATACGACCTAACCGGTTGAAGCGCCCTAGTTTCTCACGTCTTCGTCCATGGTGTTGTCTGACGAATCTAACAAAATTCGTCCACCTACGTCTCGACTCTCTCGTAGAGAAGAGGTGGTATTGTCTATACTTCGTATACACGGATATCTCTTAACCAGAGAAAAGGTTATTCCCATGTATGACACATGTGATGTACCTTTAACCGTACATCATATGCTAGCAGAATGTACCAAATATGATGCCTTGCGCACGCAATTTGATCTCTCCCAATCATATGAAGAACTTCTATCATATGATAACGGCGACAAACTTTCCAAATTTCTCATCCAAGTAATCTATTTAACAAACTTTAATTAACTTCAAACACATTTCTTCTTTTCTTTCTTTTCATTTACATACATAACTTTTATTTTGCTATTACTTTCTTCATCTTCAATTTATTTGTTATTTATACACTTAGAAAACAATCTAATCATCAAACATACCTGCATTAACTCTTCTAATTTACTTTCATTCACAGCGGCGCAATACGACCTAACCGGTTGAAGCGCCCTAGTTTCTCACGTCTTCGTCCATGGTGTTGTCTGACGAATCTGAGAATAATGGCAATGTTTTTAAATATCTGAAATCAACATAGCTGTACAATAGTGTTTTAAAAAATAACCCGTCACTATAAAAGAGAATACGGGCTCTAATAACCTGCGTGTTGTGCCCTTAAACCTCGGGGACATTGCCCCCTTCCCCTGACGACCCCTCGACGACGATGACAAAGACCTTGACGACAGCGACGTGAGAACCCTCTTTCCTCCCCTTACCCGTGGCTGGTTTTGACCAGCATGGGCCCCTTCTTGCCCACCCCCTTAGGCTAGAGTGGTGCATTATGACCTAACGGTTGACGCGTCCTTAATCCAAACAAACCAAAAAAAAAAAAACTACTGCTACTACGTTATCCATGTGCACAAGAAGCAAGGCCTAGGCATAACATCAAGTAGTAGACTCTGCAACAATCGGTTATAGTAATCTAGTATCGTGTTTCCGGAAGATATTTATGTTAAGTGGCTTCGTTGTGTGGCGGTGATCTTGTGTTTCATATCGCATAGACTCGTGCTCAAGGGATCGATCTTTTGGTAGCGCTCGACAATTAAACACGATATACTTAATGATAATGCTTTAACGAACAAATCCATTAGCGAAATGAAATAATGAAACCAAAATGTGGAGATGATTAAATTTTTCGTGTTTGCTTCCCCGGCTTTGCTTCCATGGAATATAATACGCTTTTAACGTGCCACGTTTCTCTGCAGGTTGTAGGCTATTAAGCTTACGCTGTCGAGTGTTTAGACGGGAGCCGTATACACTGTTGGTAAATATGCAGCGTCGGTGACAAAAGACAACGACGACAACAGTCCGTCTGGGCCCGGGGTAGAATTTGACATGGAGCATGGCTCAGCTTATCGTAATAGTCAAGGAACGAGGCAGAGTTCATCTCGCAAACATCAGCTAGTTAGTAGGAGAGAAAATCACTCTCCGAAACTGGAGGCGAGCTCTGGAATTAGTCGTCAGGGACCTCTCACCCATCCCTTCACTACCTCCCTGACGACGACAAAGAAAAACGAACGATGACAAAGACAAAGACGACCCCGACGTGAGTACCCCTCTTTCCTCCCCCTAACCTGGGCCCGGGGTAGAATTGGCCCAGAGCATGGCTCTGATAATCTTAAAAGGAAATTCAAGAGAAAAAGTCCACCTCACAAACATCAGCCAGTAAGAGCGGAGTAAGCTTATATTACACCTCGAAACTATAGAGGCGAGCTCTGGCAATCGTCTTCGGGGACACCTCCCCCTTCCCTTAACGATCTCCCCAACGACGATGAAAATGACACAACGAACGATGAGAAAGACGATGACGACCGCAAAGCGAGAACCCCCGTTCCTCCCCTTACCCGTGGCTGGTTCTGACCAGCATAGGCCCCTCCTCCCCATATCCCCTAGGCTAGAGTGGTGCATTATGTCCCAACCGGTTTAAGCGCCCTTGTTTCACACGTCTTACTCACATATTAATTTGACATCGCTGTCTTGCGTGATTATCGTTATTATAAATCAATTTATATCCTAATGTTCCGTAATCTGTCAAAACTTCGCTCTGTAAGTGATAGATTGCATGCAGTGTTTTATCTGCAACACCATGATTAATTCACAAATAATAAAAACAATGTTACGATGATAATATTTTTAAACCCTGGATGGAAAGAATTACTAGTAATACAATGCAGGTCCATCTGTGTTTACCGTCGGAGCCCCAAATAGAGTTTTGCACAGAGCATGGATCTGATAACCGCGTAAAAGGCGAGGAAAGATATAAATGAGGCAAACATAAGGTAGCAAGTAGGGGAGTATGTTTCTCCCCAAAAAAGAGGCGAGCTCTGGCAATCGTCCTCGAGGACCTTGTCCCCTTCCCTTGACGACCTCCCCGACGACGACGACCATGCCAACACGAACGATGAAAAATACGATGACGACCATGACGTAAAAATTCCCCCCTTTCCACCCCCTACCCGTGGCTGGTTCTGACCAGCATGGGCCCCTCCTCCCCATATCCCCTAGGCTAGAGTGGCGCATTAGGACCTAACAGTTGACGCGCCCTTAATCCAAATAAACCAAAATATGCTCCTCCTCCCCATATCCCATAGGCTAGAGTGGCGCATTAGGACCTAACAATTGACGCGCCCTTAATCCAAATAAGCCACAACCAAGCTTCAATTCCAATCAAGTTCCGCGGAGTTAATATGTAGCGTGCACAAATACGTCGCTGAGCCCCGTTAAAACGTTACGACCTTCTGTCTGTTTTACGACTGTGGCACCCGACCCCCCTGGCATGCACCTGGGTGCCCTGGCTGAGGTCTTGACCCTGGTTTACTGGTCGTGCAACCTGTGATATGACGTCACAGACCAACACAAATAAACTTAATGCATCTCGACTCTCACGTAGAGAAGAGGTGGTACTGTCCGGAATCCGAATAGGCCACTCGCGTCTAACTCACGGATATCTCTGATACATGTACCTTCAACCGTACATCATATGCTGTAGAATGTACCATATTGATGCCTTGCCCACACAATTTGATTTTTCCCAATCATATGAATAACTTCTATCATG
Organism: Sweltsa coloradensis; assembly: GCA_024449915.1. NCBI lineage: Eukaryota > Metazoa > Arthropoda > Insecta > Plecoptera > Chloroperlidae > Sweltsa > Sweltsa coloradensis. The sequence goes on from JAMZAV010003359.1 coordinate 97,485, forward strand.
TGATCACGTTGACAAACTTGCTAAATTTCTCACTAAGTAATTTATTTAACAAAATTGAATTCACATCAAACACATTTCCTTTATTTATTTATATCCAATCAAATAAATAATTTTTCTTTTGTTATAACTTTCATTACCATCGTTTCCTTTTCTTATATATAAACACTTAGAAAACAATATAATCTTCAATCAAGTTAGGCCTATTAACTCATTTCATTAACTTACAATATCACAGGCGACTCAATATGACCTAACCGGTTGAAGCGCCCTAGTTTCTCACGTCGTCGTTACTAGAAGAAGCCATTTTATTATGAGAAAACACATGTTAGTCACACTCGTGGTCATGGGCCATCAACTTGATTAGAGGGTAAAAAGGTTCGATAAGAGTAAATTTGTCTTGCGTTTGAGTTATTGGAAACGACGATTAAGAATGCGGAGAAATATTTGTTTCCTGTTGTGTGTGACTCGGTTGTCTGTAGGTTTAAACCTGCTTCAATTCTGGCATTGTTTATTCTAGTTTAAGAATTGCATATACACACATTTTCCAACATAAAAAAAACATTTAAAAATGCATGTATCTCAAACAATATTCAACATAGACTTTAAAATTAATTAGTTTACAAGTGAATCGAACGATTCGATTCATAATTTGTTCGAGCCTATTTAATTGGATGAGCAAAGCGAAGACTTCAATTTCACTGACCCCCCCAAAAAAAATTAGCTCGGACGTTTTTTTTTTGTATTTTTGTCTGTTTGTTTGATCTCTACCCGGGCAAATGGTATATGCGATCTTGATGAAATTTTGAGGGGACCTTCGAAATCTCTGAAATTAGAACTACCACGTTTTTGGGTACAATCGAAAAAATATTTCTCATGAATATCGTACTTTTACGATTTTTTTCGATTTTTAGTGCGATATTTTCGTAACATTTGGGCCGATTCTGACCAAACAGGGTAGGCTACAACGTTCATATTTCACATGGACATTAAGGTTGTGGTGATGTGGTACCTTTTGAAAGAAAAAGTTAAAAAGTTAGCCAGAATCCATAGAATAAAGGTTTTAAATATACGTTTTTTTAGGTTTATAATAACAATTAACAAGTAACAATAGAAACTTGACAACAATCACCTACAATGCATTGAAAAAGCACTTGCAAAGGCAAAGTGGTCCTACGCAAACTAAACACTTACAAAAAGCTCATCCTTCAACGCGGCGGGACTTCAGCGTTTTCCTAGTTTAATTACAATATTCGGTAGGTGATCGGTATCACTGCAAACTTTTAAGTATATGCCTAAACTTAAATTTATACTGACATTTAAACAAAACTATGTATGCTAAATAAGCACTTCCAAACAAGTTTTAAAACTAATTAACTGTACATGATATATAAGCAAAACCGTACAATATAACATTCAGAACTCATCCACGGGCCGAGAAATCCTACAATACCTAATTAACATTATCATTTATTTATTTATTTCCAATCAATTAAATTACTTTTATTTTGCCGAGGTAGAATTGGCCCAGAGCATGGCTCTGCTAATCGTTCAAGGCGATTCAAGAGAAAAAGTCCACCTCGCAAATATCAGCTAGTAAGAAAGGGTAGTTTTTACACCTCAAAAGTAGACGCGAGTTCTGGCAATCGTCATCGGGGATTTTGCCCGTTTCCCTTGACGACCTCCCCGACGACGATGACAAGGACACCACGATTGATGACAAAGACGATGACGACCGCGACGTGAGTACCTACCCCCTTTCCTTTACTTACCCAATACCCATAACTGGTTCTGACCAGCATGGGACTTTCTTCTCCATATTCTCTAGGTGGCACATTATGACCTAATGGTTGACGCGCCCTTAATCCAAATATCCTATAAAAGCCCTATTTTCTCTCTTCGTCGTTGAACATATTTATACAATTTAGGAGCTTCTCCCGTACCAGGTAGTTTGAGAGTTTGAAATTTGATTTAGTAATTATTGTAGATCGTAATTTCTTATCACCGGGCATTGCATCAACATTGCTTAGGTAGACGCAGTTAGTTTGGTTGGAGCAGCAGACGGTGCGGTGTGCGGCGCATAAAACACACTGAACCTCGTCCTGGCTGGGAAATATTAACCGGTCCACGACCGAGAAGCGTTGACCCGGAAACTTCCCCCAACTTCCTAAGAAGCGGGCTTAGTTCTACTAAGTCTGTCACTCCTAGCCCTGCGACCCCAGTGTCTCCTTTTAAAAGATCAACGTATGCTCACTGCGTTGCAATCTAGACCACGTGTGAAAAACATCCACTCTTTCAAACCTTGTCTACGCCAGGGGTAGAATTTGGACCAGGGTATTCCTTTTCTGATTGTAAAAGGAAAAGTCCACCTTGAAAACATCAAATTGTAAGTAGGGAGATTATTACTCCCTGAAACTGGAGGCGAGCTCTGACGGTCGTCGTCGGGGACACCTCCCCCTTCCCTTGACGACCTACTCGACGACGATGACAATGACTCATCGAACAATGACAAAGACTATGACGACCGCGACGTGAGAGCCCCCTTTCCTCCCTTTACCCGTAGCTGGTTCTGACAGCATAGCCCCTTCCTCCCCATATCCCCTAGGCTAGAGTGGTGCATTATGACCTAACGGTTGACGCGTCCTTAATCCAAATAAACAAAAAGTAAACAAAATTATATTCTTTTATATAAATAAACTTAAAACACAATGTAAAAAAAAAAAGTATACAAACATTATTTTTAGCTTACAATATCTAAGGCGACGCCGATTTGTTTTCCCGGTAAAGCGCTCTAGTTTCTGACGTTGTCGTTAATTGATATTTCTTCAATCTTGTCGGTGTGCCCCCGTTTGGGCCTCGGGTAGAATTTGGCCTAGAGCATGGCTCTGCCAATCGTAAAAGGTGAAAGAAAAGGTCCATCTCGCGAACATCAGCTAGTAACAAGGGAAGTGTATTGAACCAATCGTTACTACACTACAATTAAAAACAATTTGAAAAGTCAAAACAAGTAAACAAGTAGTAGCATCAAATACAGTAGATGCCCGTGTTGAAAGTAATTTGGTAGCAGTCAGCTGTTAGAAAATTATATTATGACAGACTGTCAACCTTTAAAAACTTACTCTTTTGCCCCTGCTAAGCTCGTCGGTAGTGCCAACAGATGAAAAATAAAATTTATACTAAACGATAAACATGAGTGGGAAATACAAGGTTTTTTAACAAAACAAGTAGAAAAGCAGTTTCTTCAAATGTAATAAACAAACCCCGTCTGGGCCCGGGATAGAATTGGCCCAGAGCATGGCTCTGCAAATCGTAAAAGGCGATTCAAGAGAAAAAGTCCACCTCGCAAACATCGGCTAGTAAGAGCGGAGTATTACTCCCCGAATCTAGAGGCGAGCTCTGGCAATCGTCGTCGGGGACCCTCCCCTCGACGACCCCTCGACGACATTGACACCACGAACGATGACAAAGACACTGACGACCACGACGTGAGAACCCCCCTTCCTTCCCTTACCCGTGGCTGGTTATGACCAGCATAGGCCCTTCCTCCCCATATCCCCTAGGCTAGAGTGGTGCATTATGACCTAACGGTTGACGCGTCTCCAAGTAAACCCAAAAAATATGAAGAACTTCTATTGTATAATAACGGCAAAAAACTTTCAAAATTTCTTATTCACAGTAATTTATTTAACAAAATCTAATTCATATCATTCGCATTCATTTATTTTTTATCTATTTATTTCCATTCACATAAATCAACTTTCTTTTTCTGTTGCTATTACTATCATCATCATCATTTTCTTTCTCTTTAAAAACTAAAAAAAAAACTATATCAAACACACCTTAAACACCGCATAGGCAACGCAATATGACCTAACCGGTCGAAGCGCCCTAGTTTCTCACGTCGTTGTTGGTTTGAGTAGAATGTAATGGACCCCCGTCTGGGCCCGGGGTAGAATTGGCCCAGAGCATGGCTCTGCTAATCGTTAAAGGCGATTCAAGAGAAAAAGTCCACCTCGCAAACATCAGCTAGAAAGAGCGGAGTATCTTACTCCCCGAAACTAGAGGCGAGCTCTGGCAATCGTCGTCGGGGACCTTGTCCCCTTCCCTTGACGACCCCCCGGCGACGATGACAAAGACGATGACGACCGCGACGTGAGAAACCCCCCTTCCTCCCCTTACCCGTGGCTGGTTCTGACCAGCATGGGCACCTCCTCCCCCCCCCTTAGGCTAGAGTGGTGCTTTATGACCTAACGGTTGACGCGTCCTTTCCCCAAATAAAAAAAACAGTTGTAATGGAACGGAAAGCGAGGCAACTCGGAAAACTCGGAGATATTCGGATGAAGCGACTCCATTTAGTGTTTGACTTGGTCGACTCAATTATAGGCCTAATAAGAGCTGCTCGCGCTCTGCCGGCAGCTCGCTAGAAAACCGGGGCATACGTGGAGACGTGAATACAAATTAATTCCCTTGCAATGAGCAACTTAATGAGGACTGGGTTGGGCTCGTGATGATATTTTCTTGCTAACAGTGTCGAGAAACTTATAGATGACAGTACCTACAACGATACGACATCTCGGTGGGTAGTGACCATGCGGATATAGTCGCCCTAGCCTGAGACAAACTTGTTTTCACAACTAACACATTCTCTTATTCTTCGTCTTCTGGGTTAGGGGTAGAATTGGCCCAGAGCGTGGCTCTGCTAATCGTAAAAAGCGATTCAAGAGAAAAAGTCCACCTCGCAAACATCAGCTAGTAAGAAGGGTAGTATATTACTCCCTGAATCTAGAGGCGAGCTCTGGCAATCGTCGTCGGGGAACTTGCCCCTTTCCCTTGACGACGCCTCGACGACGATGACAAAGACAATGACGACTGCGACGTGAGAACTCCCCCTTTCCTCCCCTTACCCATGGCTAGTTCTGACCAGCATGGGCTCCCTCCTCCCCATATCCCTTAGAATGAGAGTGGTGCATTATGACCTAACGGTTAAAGCGTTCTTAATCCAAATAAACCAAAAAATCTTTTTCTCCCCCGTCTTGGCCCGGGAGAGAATTGCCATAGCTCTGCTAATCGTAAAAGGCGACACTTAAGAAAAAGTCCATCTCGTGAACATCAGCTAGTAAGTAGAATCTATAGGCGAGCTCTGGCGGTCGTCGTCGGGAACCATTCCACCTTTTCTTGACGACATCCCCGACGATGACCAAGACAACACGAACGATGACAAAGACGATGTTGACCTACCCCTGGCTGGCTCTGACCAGCATGGGACATCCTCCCCATTATGCGCATTATGACCTAACGGCTGACGCGCCCTAAATCAAATAAACTAAAACTATATCCCATAGGGTGATGCTTACACTGACTTTCATCATATCAACTTGGCTCGTTGGTCTTGTGTGTGGCTCGTTGGTCTTGTGGTTAGCGTATCTGCTTCCAATGCAGAAGGTCTAGGGTTCGATTCCCGCTAAAGTCAGAAGTTTTTTAACTTCTGATTTGGACTTAAGTCCGTCAGTTCTTGTCTCAGGAGTTTGTAAACGGTGACTTTGGAGCCGTCCTAGCAACGAAGCACATAATAAATTTCAGAGTTGTTCTGAATTGGCCTTGTTGATTCTGGCGTTGATTCGCGGGTGTTCGCACTGTCCATTCCACTGATTGCTATATTTCCTATTAAAAATATCGATCTTTGGTTGGTTATCGCTCACTCGTCGATTGCGTCGGGGCCTACAGGGTTGGCTTGGTCGCTTTGATTTAAAGTCCCCCACTGAAAATCAGTTATATAACTGAGTGGGTAGACTCTAAAAAAAATTTATTTATTTATTTATTTATCATATAATAACGGCGACAAACTTTCTAAAATTCTCATGCAATGAATTTCATTAGCCAAATTTTATACACATCATACACATTTTATATTCTATTCAAATAAATCATTTTTTCTATTGCTATGACTGTCATCTTTATCATTTTCTTTTTCTTTATAGACTTAGAAAAGATTATAATCATCAACACATCATGAACTGATTTCACCGGTTGAAGCGCCCTAGTTTCTCACGTCGTTCTCTTTGCCAATCAACGCCCCCATCTGGGCCCGGGGTAGAATTGGCCCAGAGCATGGCTCTGCTGCCCCTAGGTTAGAGTGGTGCATTATGACCTAACGGTTGACGCGTCCTTAATCCAAATAAACAAAACAAACATTGCGAACGACTGGCAAGTTTGTAAATTATCTCCCAATTCAAAGTTATGAGTGAGAATATTGTTCTGTATAACTTGAAAATCATGGAAAGCCACTTAAAGACTTTAGCTAAGTAAACGTGGATTCAATTAAACTAAACAGGAAGTTTCAGGAGCAAACAAGTGACTGCTGGAAACTCTCTTAGGGGGCGGGGGCACTTTCGCTTATGCTGTCACCGTGTATAACCGACCGTCTTCGCCTACACCCTGTGTGGCTCCGGGGAAAGATTGGCCGCGTTTAGTTTCTCTGCCGATCGTTGAACGCGAGAAAAAAGGCAAAGTCTATCAAGCAAACATCTTCTGGGAGTCCTAGAACTCGGTTGAAACTAGAGGCCCGGATATGTCCAGCACGGGTCTGTTCTCCCCACATACCCTATAACCTAGGGTGGCACATTATGGCATAACTGAAATAAAAAAAAATGTCAAACAATTCACATCATACACATTTCCTATATTTACTTCTTTCTATTCAAATAAATAACTTTTGTTTTGCTATTACTATCATCACCATCATTTAATTTTCTTATATATACACAAAAAACAATTTAATCATCAAATACACAATTAACTTATTTCACCAACTTTCAATGTCACAGGCGGCGCAATATGACCTAACCGGTTGCAGCGCCCTAGTTCCTCACGTCGTCGTCCAGACTCTCTCGCAATGTCTACTCAGTCAGTACTCCTTTGTAAATCAGTTTTTATAACTGCATAGGATAGACGTTAAATAAATAAACAAATAAATAAATAAATAAATAAAATCTACAAACAAGAAAAATGTTGTTCCTAGATGATATGTACATCGTGTATAGAGGACTCAAATCACCTAGAGAATGCGCTAGTGTCGCGGGGGCGTAGCACCGTCATGGCCGCCGAGTGAGGATACCTTTGTAAACACCCATATGATCCTACACAAGCACAGTGTAAATATATAAGGTTTTGGGGGAATAGAATAGGTATCATGTGGCTCATTATGAATTCAAAATCTAGTATTTATTTATTTAAAAGTATTTCTAGTATTTATATCGATTTATATCAGCATTTATAATTAAAATACCTACGGATATAGTCTGTCGTTCGCCTGTGAACGTAGACATTGATATAAACCGCTTATTTTTGTGGCCGTAGTATTATTCCAGAGTACAACGTTACAGAGTCCAACATACTTTGAAATAATATCAATATAATGACTAAATTCATTAATATCAAAGCAAAATATTAAGTTATGTTCTATAATCTATAATAGGCCTAATATGGAATGTAATGCAATATTAGAGTAGCACACAGCGTTTCAATTCAAGCAACAACATAAATGCCACTCAAGCTTTGTGAAGAGTGAAGACAATAAAGCAGTAAACAATAAACATTATGCGTTCCTAAATTATTAGAATGCAAAATCAGAAATTACTGGACAAAACACCAATATAAAAGAACATTGGGAATAACAAGTCAACATGGTCTTGTGCTTAATTTTCTCGGAATCATGGTAGCCCAGGTATTAAAATGCAATACTTAAATTTTTTAAACCTTATTCACCCACTCTTGAGGGGATTTGATTGTTTTATTGTGATTACGAAAATACCAATATAAATACTATAAACAAAAACAGGAATTGAACCCATGGTCTCCCTCTAGCCGGGCGCGGACTACATAACTGGGAGTGGTGATTTAATAAGAATTTGATATTCACTATGTTATAATATCAAAATGCACCAATAATTCAGCAACAAATACACTACCGCGGTCTCGGTGGTCTTTTGGGAGGCATGGGTTCGATCCCCGGCCAAGGTTGGGTTTTGTAAATCTGGACTTAGCCCATTTATTGTGATATAATCTAGGGCTACTGATTGTTTTAAGCCAAAAATGAATTAGTCTTATCAACAAGGTATAGATTTAATATATTAATATGAAGACCACTCTTTATTAAGATCTCACTGAATTACCTAAGTGAGAGGGAATGTGTTTTGTTTCCGTAATTTCTTGTAGATTCCTTACACGAAATAACGAATCAGTGCATGTGTTCAGTCACTTATCTTCCAATAAGTGGCTTCAGCAAATATACACTCTAATGGCAAGTGGGTAGGTGGATTGTAGACAGATAATATTCAACGTACGAAATGTGTAACTAACAAAATAACAGTAGGTATAGTTGGTTAACCAGTCGGCGTTTGATTACATTTTCAGTGTCTCCAATGCATTTTTTCACGGAATGATTTATTTTTCTGTTAAAATATGATGTTGAAGACTAGATTCCATGTAGGTGCTGTTTGTTGTGTGCGCGATAGAACATCACAATACTTATCTCAATTAGTTAATTTCTTACGCGCGAGGATAGCATGTGTAGATTCTATCCTCACTAGCGCGTTTCCAGCGTTCGCCGCCAGAGTGGACATGAGAAGATAGAGCGCTCTATAATGCACCAAATAATGGCAAATATGATGCCTTGCGCACATAATTTGATATCTCCCAATCATATGAAGATCTTCTATCATATTATAAGTGCAACAATCCAAATTCATCATTCGTTGACAACGATGATGATGTTGATGATGATGATTTTTGGTGCTTTACGACATCGTCTTCAATAATGCACTCAGGCTAAACGAGACGATGAGATGTGGTAGATGACGATGAAGGACGATTACCAACCACCCTTGCCTCATGTGGGACACGAACCCACGTCCTCGGAGAGTCAGCGCCCTAATCGTGTGGGCCACGGTGGCAGCTTCATCATTTAAAGTAGTTCGCTTAACCCAACTTTTTTTCATCAAAACATTTAATTATTTTTTTGTTTTTGTTTTTTCCCACTAAATCTTTTATCATTTCCTTTAATAAACTATTAAAGAAGTAACAAACAAACAAACAAGTCACAAATTCAATTAATTAACTTTCGATATTAGAGGCGGAGCAAAATGACATCCGGTTGAAGCACCCTAGTTTCTCACGTCGTCGTTTCAGGTTACTTAACTTGTGTACCTCCCCGACGACGATGACAATTATCACAACGAACGATGACGATGACAAAGACGATGACGACCGCGACGTGAGAAACCCCTCTTCCCCCCTTACCCGTGGCTGATTCTGACCAGCATTGGCCTCTCTCTCCCCCCCCTTAGGCTAGAGTGGTGCATTATGACCTAACGGTTGACGCGTCCTTAATCCAAATAAACTAAAAAAAAAAAAAAAAAAAAACTAAAAAAAAAAACTAAAAAAACAAAGACGATGACGACCGCGACGTGAGAAACCCCTCTTCCCCCCTTACCCGTGGCTGATTCTGACCAGCATTGGCCTCTCCTCCCCATATCCCCTAGGCTTGAATGGTGCATTATGATCTAACGGTTGACGCGTCCTTAATCCAAATAAACCAAAAAAAAAATCATCTTTATTCGAACAATCATTTAGAAATTTACATAAACAAACTTAAAAACCTAGTTTTCTGCACTAAATAACCCTTTCAAAAACAGTAATGACGCTACAATACATTCTCAAGGGTCGGCAATGTTGCTCTATATCGTTGATATTGCCATGCACACCGTTTAGTCGGGTGACAAAGGAACCAGTCGTGCGTGTCCAGGCCCAATGAGCCGCTACAATGCTATCTGGCTAGTACAGTGGCCGTGACGTCAGAGAGCCTCTCGACTAATTGGACAGACTCCCTCATTAATTGTGACGTGGATTGTATTTCACATATGGCCGAGAGTTTATGAGAAACACAATCCCTTCACTGCTGACAGGAAATATTTTTAATATTGTTTGTTGAAACTGAAGGGTGTGTTTGATATCTGCGTTAGCAGAATATTCCAAATATGATGCCTTGTGCACAAAATTTGATCATTCAATCATCATTCAAAAAAATATTTTTTCTTTTGCTATTTCTATCAACACCACCATTTTCTTTTCTTTTATATACTTAGAAAACAATACAATCATCGAACACACCACAGACTCATTTCATTAGCTTACAATATCACAGGCGGCGCAATATGACTAACCGGTTGAAGCGCCCTAGTTTCTCACGTCGTAGTTTTAACTTTTAATTTGTTTTCGGCAGAAGAGCATATTTATCCAAACACCTTGTCATCGGAAATATGTTACAAAATTTTCTCAATGACTAAGCAAATAATGACATTCTTCCAAATTGAAGCATAAATGATTAATAAAACTCTCGGGGTAAAATCGTAGAGTTTAGCTGGATACCTGGACACCGGGAATAGAGGGGTGAGAACACGCTCATCGAGCTGCTACGGAAATTTCTCAGCGCCGCGATGTTGATTTCAATCTGGTTCAATTTAATTAACCTTCACTCAAAGATATTTCGATTTTTTTTAAATAACCAATTTTTATTTTGCTATTACCCTCATCTTTATCATAATCATTTCCTTTGCAAACTAAGGAAAACAATATATTTATCAAACACACCACGAACTCATTTCATTAGCTTACAATATCTCAAGTGGCGCAATATAAAATTACCGGTTAAAGCGCCCTAGTTTCTCACGATTTGCTTCTTTCACGTTTGGTAAATGTTATTCCTCTGTCTATCGTATGAGGGTGGTGGTTAATTTCGAGAACATCATCAAGTATTTAAGGGAGTATATTGCTCCACGAAACTAGAGGCGAGTTCTGGCCGGCCACGGAGAAACCCCTCTTTCCCTCTCCTTGCCCGCAACTGGTTCTGTTCAGCACGGGTGTGTTCCGCTGGATTGGCGCATTGTAACCTAACCGTTGACGCCCCCTTACGTGAGATAAACCGCCTTCCTCCATACCCGTGGCTGGTTCTGACCAGCATGGGCCCTTCCTCCCCACATCCCCTAGGCAAAGTGGTGCATTACAACCTAACCGTTGACGCCCCCATAATGTCAATAATTTTACTCAAACCTCTAGGCTCGAGAGTCTCATAGTGAACTAACGGTTGACGCGCCCTTAATTCAAATAATCTATTTAATTAGCCGTCTATCATATTTTGATAAATAATCATTGTACATTTAATACAATACTTGTCATCTACCATCGCCCGCCACGACTGCGATATAAACGTACACATACGGAGCGAGTAAGAGTGAGAGAGAGAGATATTGATATTTGATATTTATTGGCATAAAGGCGTGCTACATAGGGCTATAGAGCCCCTTTGGGTGTAGCCGACCTCTACACTTACATACATTAGTTCACAACATGTAAGTTATATATATGATATATAATATATATAGAGAGAGAGAGGGTCTCGCAACTTGACGAGGCTACTTCTCCGCGTTGGTTGAGGATTACGGGTATTACAACCAATTCAGGCAGACAGTAGAGGGAACAGAACATGGCGGTCGATCCGACGACCCCCCCCCCTCACCCCCTCCAACAAATAGACCAGTCGAGAAATCCAAATTTATGCTTAGAAATCAATGTTAGCGGCAAAATGTGAGACATTTGGGTACCGGGCTGATTTATAGGTAAAAAACCCCAATAAATCCGAATTTGCCCGGTACCACCTCGGATTTTGGCCCGTTTGCCCAGAATCCAAGATGGCGTCCAACAAGGTGTAAAATCCGGATAAACCCATTAAAAGTACTATTTTTGTTCATTGAACACGTCAGTGGGGTTCATTTTACGGTTCAAGGGGTCGCGGAGAACGATTGAAAGTGTTGCGAAAAAGCCCCAGAAACGGAAGTACCATTTTCAAAATGGCGGCCACTTTGATGGAGAAAACTGGGTCTTTTTTCCCCTTTGAGTAAATACCATTTTATACGTGTGAGACATTGTGGTACCGGGCTGTATTATGGGTAATAAACCCCGCTGAATCTTAATCTGCCCGGTACCACCTCAGATTTTGACCCATTTGCCCGGAATTCAAGATGGCGTCCAACATGGTGTTGAAAAGCGCAGGAAAAGTCCTATTAATTTTGGGTAAACACTTAAGGAGGGTTCATTTTAAGGTTTTCGGGGTCAAGGAGAACGATGGAATGTGTTGCGGAAACGCAAAAGAACCGGAAGTACCATTTTCAAAATGGCGGCCACGTTCATGTGGAAAAGACGGGATTTTCCGTTTTTCGGGATAAATAACATTTCATGTGGGAGTCATTTGGGTACCGGCAAAATTTGTAAGTAACAAACTATGTCGAATCTGAATTTGCCCGGTACCATCTTGGATTTTGACCCATTTGCCCGGATTTCATATGACGTGCAACAAGTTGTTAAAAGGGATACACCTATTTAAAGTCCTATTAGTGCTGGATGAACACCTTAGAAGGGTTCATTAAAGGGTTTTCCGGGTCAAGAAGAGCGATGGAACGTGTTGCGGTAACGCCCAAGAAACGGAAGTAGTACCATTTTCAAAATGGTGGTCACTTTGATATGGCGAAAAGTGTTTTTTTTTTTGCCCCCTTTGGGTAAATATCGTTTTATACGTGTGAGACATTGTGGTACCGGGCTGAATTATGGGTAACAAGCCCCGCTGAATCTTAATCTGCCCGGTACCACCACCAGCGAGGCTTATTACCCATAACTCAGCCCGGTACCACAATGTCTCACACGTATATAAAATGGTATTTTCCCGAAGGGGGCAAAAAAAAACACTTTTCGCTTATCAAAGTGGCCGCAATTTTGAAAAAGGTACTTCCGTTTCTTGGGCGTTACCGCAACACGTTCCATCGCTCTTCTTGACCCGGAAAACCTATTAATGAACCCTTCTAAGGTGTTCATCCAACACTAATAGGACTTTCAATAGGTGTATCCCTTTTTGACAACTTGTTGCACGTCATCATGAAATCCGGGAAAATGGGTCAAAATCCAAGATGGTACCGGGCAAATTCAGATTCGACATAGTTTGTTAACTTACAAATTATGCCGGTACCCAAATGTCTCCCACATAAAATGGTATTTATCCCGAAAAACAGAAAATCCCGTTTTTTCCACATGAACGTGGCCGCCATTTTGAAAATGGTACTTCCGGTTCTTTTGCGTTTTCGCAACACATTCCATCGTTCTCCTTGACCCCGAAAACCTTAAAATGAACCCTCCTTAAGTGTTTACCCAAAATTAATAGGACTTTTCCTGCGCTTTTCAACACCATGTTGGACGCCATCTTGAATTCCGGGCAAATGAGTCAAAATCTGAGGTGGTACCGGGCAGATTAAGATTCAGCAGGGTTTATTTCTTATAATACAGCCCGGTACCACAATGTCTCACACGTATAAAATGGTATTTACTCAAAGGGGAAAATAGACCCAGTTTTCTCCATCAACGTGGCCGCCATTTTGAAAATGGTACTTCCGTTTCTGGGGCTTTTTTGCAACACTTTCAATCGTTCTCCGCGACCCCTTGAACCGTAAAATGAACCCCACTGACGTGTTCAATGAACAAAAATAGTACTTTTAATGGGATTATCCGGATTTTACACCTTGTTGGACGCCATCTTGGATTCTGGGCAAACGGGCCAAAATCCGAGGTGGTACCGGGCAAATTCGGATTTATTGGGTTTTTTTACCTATAAATCAGCCCGGTACCCAAATGTCTCACATTTTGCCGCTAGTATTAAAAATCTTCAATTTTTTTACCAGTCTAAAACACAAGTACACGTCTGGTGTCCGCCATCAACATTAGAGAAGTCCCTTACTTACACCTGTTCTGACCATGAGACTTTCTTTCCCATATCCCCTGGGCTAGAGTGGCTCATTTTGACCTAACGGTTGACGCGCCCTTAAACATAAAACAACGTAGTTCACACCCGTATGTGTCTGTGTAGAATTAACGCATATACCCCTATTAAAATAACAAACAACAAAATAGTATTATTATTTTACAGTATCACAGTATCACACGTGGTGCAATATGACCTACCAGGTGAAGCACCCCAGTTTCTCACGATATCTAAAATGTAAGCAGACAGTTGGCCTGGGCTAGTGGCGTATTATGTACAAACGGTTGACGCGCCCTTAAACATAAAACAATGTACACACAAAACAAGTTTACCAATATGACAATATGACAATATGACCTACCAGGTGAAGCACCCCAGTTTCTCACGTTATTTGAAATGTAAGCAAACAGGTGGCATGGGCTAGTGGCTCATTATGACCAAACGGTTGACGCGCCCTTAAACATAAAACAATGTAGTTTACACCCGTGTGCGCCTGTGTAGAATTGACGCATATACCCCTATATGAAATAACAAACAGCAAATTATTATTATTATTATTATTATTATTATTATTTTACACGTGGTGCAATATGACTTACCAGGTGATGCACCCCAGGCTCTCACGTTATTTGAAATGTAAGCAAACAGGTGGTATAGGCTAGTGGTGTATTATGTCCAAACGGTTGACGCGCCCTTAAACATAAAACAATGTACACACAAAACAAGTTTACCAATATGACAATATGACAATATGACCTACCAGGTGAAGCACCTCAGTTTCTCACGCTATCTGAATTGTAAGCAAACAGGTGGTAAAGGCTAGTCGCGTTTTATGTCCAAACGGTTGACGCGCCCTTACGAGGAAGTCGGCGCTCAAGTCGCACATCTGTAATACGTCCCTATCATATCAGATGTTCAATATTTATCATAGATCAATCGAAAAATGGGTAGTTATTTAAGTGTTCTTGACCATTTTAAAAGATTCTAAATTGAAGATTTAGATTCAATAGAAAAAGTCCACCTCGCAAACATCAGCGAGTAAGTGGGGAGTATATTACTCCACAAAATTAGAAGCGAGCTCTGGCAATCGTCGTCGGTGACACCTCCCCCTTCCCTTGACGACCTCCCCGACGACGATGACAATGACACCACGAACGATGACAAAGACGATGACGACCGTGACGTGAGAAACCCCTCTCCCTCCCCTTACCCGTGGCTTACGTCGTCGTCGGCTGGTTCTAAAAAACAAAAAAAACAAAAAAACTGACCAGCATGGGCCCTTCCTCCCCATATCCCCTAGGCTAGAGTGGTGCATTATGACCTAACGGTTGACGCGTCCTTAATGCAAATAAACAAAAAATCTTTAGGAAGTAGTTCACTCCAAGCTTTGTTGCTTATCAATCAAACAAATTAATTTTACCAATTGTTATCAATATCATATTTATTATTTTATATTATTAATTTTCAAAACAATATTAAGAAACCAACAGCACAATTTAGTTCACAGGCGGCGCAACACGATGCTCCCGGTTGCAGCGCCCTAAGTCCTCATGTTGTAGGAACTAATGTAGCATCAGTCGGGTATATCTTATCCCGGCACCTCCACCAAAAGTATGTAATTACAACAGAGAGTATAAGAGTATAAAGTCGGTTCGTGTGGTTGAATTTTGTTGATTGTAATTTGATTATTTTAGAAAATTCACTTACTTATTTATTTACCATTTTTATATCAAATTCACAACAACTTGTTTTTAAATTTCCCTTGCTCGCCGTAGTCTGCTATGTCGCCGATTCTTAACCCTGGTCCCTTCATCCCCCGTCTGGGCCCGGGGTAGAATTGGCCCAGAGCATGGCTTTGCTAATCGTACTAGGCGATTCAAGAGAAAAAGTCCGCCTCGCAAACATCAGCTGGTAAGAGGGGTAGTATTTTACTCCCCGAAAATAGAGGCGAGCTCTGGCACGTGTTCGGGGACCTTGCCCCCTTCCCTTGACGACCCCTCGACGACGATGACGACAATGATACAACGAACGATGACGAAGACAATGACGACCGCGACGTGAGAACCCCCCTTTCCACCTCTTACCCGTGGCTGGTTCTGACCAGCATGCCCCCCCCCCCACAGGTTAGAGTGGTGTACCCCCGTCTGGGCCCGGGGTAGAATTGGCCCAGAGCATGGCTCTGCTAATCGTAAAAGGCGATTCAAGAGAAAAAGTCCACCTCGCAAACATCAGCTAGTAAGAGCGGATCTTACTCCCCGAAACTAAAGGCGAGCTCTGGCAATCGTCGTCGAGGACCTTGCCCCCTTCCCTTGACGACCCCCCGGCGACGATGACAATGACACAACGAACAATGACAAAGACAATGACGACCGCGACGTGAGAATCCCCCTTCCTCCCCTTACCCGTGGCTGGTTCTGACCAGCATGGGCCCCTCCTCTCCCCCCCCCCCCCCTGTTTGGCTAGAGTGGTGCATTATGACCTAACGGTTGACGCGTCCTTTTTCCAAATAAACAAAAAAAATAGAGTGGTGTATTATGACCTAACGGTTGACGCGTCCTTAATCCAAATAATCAAAAAAAAAAATAGCCTTCCTACAATACGGGCAGGTAAAATTAATTAAATATTATATAACATAAATATTATTAACCCATTTTATTAACTTATAATAACACAGGCGGCGCAATATGACTTAACCGGTTAAAGCACCCTAGTTTCTCACTTCGTATCGTAAGTAAGAGCAAACGTTTCACTTCACCGTGACCATAAAATATTCAAGCCGAAACAAGTACGCGTTGTTTGATATGCGTAAACAACACGCGTCAAGCAAACCACGCTCGCCACGCATGGCTCTATCCACATCAAAGGCTGCCGAGCAAACACCATGGGCGTCCAGCCCGCCATAGGTACAAGACCCACGCTCTGTACGTTCGTATACTGTGGGGTCCCCCTCATCTAGGCCAGAGCATGGCTCTGCTAATCGTACATGGCGAGGAAAGAGAAAATGTCCAACCCGCAAACATCAGCTTGTAAGTAGTGGAGTATACTCCCCGAAACTTGACGCGATCTCTGGCAATTGTCGTCGGGGACACCTCCCCTTTCCCTTGACAACCCCCGAACGACAATGACAATGTCACAACGAACGATGACAAAGACGATGACGACCGCAACGTGAGAACCCTCTCTCCCCCCCCCCCCTACCAGTGGCTGGTTTTGACCAGAATGGGACCTCCTCCCTATATCCCCTGGGATAGAGGTGCGAATTATGACCTAACGGTTGACGCAACCTTGAATTAAAAAAAACTTTCTTAAACACAAAAATGGCTTAACTTAGAAAACTATATTATTATCAAACACATCATTACCCCGTCTGGGTCCGGGGTAGAATTGGCCCAGAGCATGGCTCTGCTAATCGTAAAAGGCGATTCAAGAGAAAAGTCCACCTCGCAATCATCAGCTAGAAAGAGCGGAATATCTTACTCCGAAACTAGAGGCGAGCTCTGGCAATCGTCGTCGGGACCTTGCCCTTCCCTGCGACCCCCGGCGACGATGACATGACACAACGAACGATGACAAAGACGATGACGACCGCGACGTGAGAAACCCCCTTCCTCCCCTTACCCGTGGCTGGTTCTGACCAGCATGGGCCCCTCCTCCCTTCCCCCTTAGGCTAGAGTGGTGCATTATGACCTAACGGTTGACGCGTCCTTAATCCAAATAAACCAAAACACATCATTAACTCATCAAATCAACTTTCAATATCGCATGCCGGCGCAATATGACCTAACCGGTTGAAGCGCCATAGTTTCTCACGTCGTCGTAAGAACAAGCAAATGCAACAAAAAACTTATGAAGGTATATTCTGTATCATTTTATTTTACGGCTCACAAAATAATTCATACAACTACAACAAACTAACAACACATTTAATTGAATAACTCCTTATCTATTTTGTTAGATCTACCAATGGCGGCGCAATATTATCCACCTGGTTAAGGTTACCGCGCCCTAGTTTCTCACGTCGTCTTAAGGTATTTCTCTAAACCATTTTTACATTACATGTAACCCACATCCCTTAAGCTAGTGGAGCATTATGACCTAACGGTTGACGCGCCATTAAACCGAATATATTCAAACTCAAATGATTGTCCTGTTTAACAGATGTTTACCAAACTTTTTCCCATGATAAATCTTCATTTACAGAATGGAATTCATTGTTCTTGTTTACAAACAATCAAAAACGATTTCACGAAATGACTAACTGCAAGAGTTTTCGTCTGTTTGTTACGGGGTCGAGTCTACGAAACAACCCCCCCTCGCTCGACGTCTGGGGGTGGGGGTGGGGTGGGGAGCCACGTGAAGAGTCAACAAGTGTGTGTGGGGGAGGGATCGATACTAGTCCCGTGTTCCGCCCACGCCACCCAGCGCGCTGACCTTGAGATCCTCACCCCGTGGAGGGGACCCACGCAGACCGTAGCTAGCAACAGAACTTGTTGCGTACAAGATGAAACATTTTGAATTATAATCTTTTTCCGCTGTAGCCTGGGCCCGTAGTTGAATTTGGCCCGAAGCATAGCTCTGCTTATCGTAAAAGGCGAGGAAAGAGAAAAAAGTCCATCACACAAACATCAGCTAGAAATTAATAGAGCACTCCCTGAAACTAGAGGATAGCTCCTGCCCCTCCCCTTTCCCTTGACGACCTCCCCGACGACGACGACCGTGACAGCACGAACTATGACAAAGACGATGTTAACACGACGTGAGAACCCCGCCCCGTGGCTACCCGTGGTTAGGGACTTACCTCCCCACATGCCCAAGGCGCATTATGACCTTAACGGTAGACGCGTCCTTCAATCTTAATTAGTTGAAAAATTAAAACCATTAAAAATATATCTTTACTTACCTGTGAACCCGGGCCCGGCGTAGAATTGGCCCAGAGCATGGCTCTGCTAATTGCAAAAGGCGATTCAAGAGAAAAAGTTCACCTCGCAAACATTAGCTAGTAAGCGGGGAGTTTATTACTCTCCGAACCTAGAGGCGAGCTCTGGCAATCGTCGTCGGGGTCCTTGCCCCCTTCCCTTGACGACCCCTCTACGACGACGACAATGACACCACGAACGATGACAAAGACAATGACGACCGTGACGTGAGAAACCCCTCTTTCCTCCCCTTACACGTGGCTGGTTCTGACCAGCATGACCAGGCTAGAGTGGTGCATTATGACCTAACGGTTGACGCGTCCTTAATCCAAATAAAATTGAAAAATTGAAACCATTAAAAATATCCTTTTCCTTACCTGTGAACCTAGGCCCGGCGTAGTATTGGCCCAGAGCATGGCTATGCTAATCGTAAAAGTCGATTCAAGAGAAAATATCCACCTCGCAAACATCAGCTAGTAAGAGGAGAGTATATTACTCCCCGAAACTAGAGACGAGCTCTGGCAATCGTCGTTTGAGTCACTTCCCCTTTCCTTTAAAGACCTCCCCGACGACGATGACAGTGACACATCGAACGATGACAAAGACGATGACGACCGCGACGTGAGAACCCCCTTTTCCTCCCCTTACCCGTAGCTGGTTCTGACCAGCATGGGCCCCTCCTCCCCATATCCCCTGAGTGGTACATTATGACCTAACGGTTGAAGCGTCCTTTATTTTTAAAAAAAATGTGAAATACGGCAACGTTCACGTCCAAATTATCACAAATATTGGATATAATATGTTATTCAGGTCAAGTATCAGTTTTGTTCGTTTGTAATAAAGATGACTTTTAATGAGGTTTGGAATCTGGTATCAGACTCCCCTCTAAAAGGCATTTCTATTTATATATGAACTCGCCACGGGAAAGAGTTCTTCCAAATCTCCTAGCTATAATGGTTTGTGTTTGTGACCGGAGAGCTTTGCAGAACTCATCAGGATTGTGCCGGAGAAAAGGTTGTTCCTAGATGTGACACATGTGATGTACCTTTAACCGTACATCATTTGCTAGCAGAATGTACCAAATATGATGCCTTGCGCACTCAAATAGATCTCTCCCAATAATATGAAGAACTTTTCATGATAACTGCGTCAAACTTTCTAAATTTCTCATCCAAATTAATCTATTTAACAAAATTCACATCATACACATTTCTTTAATTTTTTATTTTCATTCACAAATTTTTATTCTGCTATTACTATCATCATCATTTTCTATTCTTATACAAATATAGACTTATAAATTCATTTATTCAAAGTAATTTATGTAACAAAATTTAATTCACATCATACATACCATTTCTTTAATTTCTTTTCAATAAATATCTATTGCTTTGCTATTACTATCATCACCATCATTTTATTTTCTTATATATACACTTAGAAAACAATATAATCATTAAACACACCATTAACTCATCTCATCAACTTTGAATATCACAGGCGGCGCAATATGACCTAACCGGTTGAGGCGCCCTGGTTTCTCACGTCGTCGTCATTAGTTCCACTCCTGTGATGTAGCCGATAGCGCGCGTTAAGCCACGTTCACCGGTGATAAAGCAGAAGAGTCGCTCTTCTAGGGCTTACAGTTGATTGCAGGGGTTCGTGGGCTCGGTCCCCGAAGTGTCCAGTCTGACAGCGACCGGGACTACCTCGCCAGGGCCCGGGGTAGACTGTCGTCCAGAGCATGGCTCTGCTTATCGTTCAACTAGAGGCGAGCTCTGGCACAGTCCATACGTCGTCGGGGACACTTCGTTCTAGCTCTCGCAAACATCAGCTTGAAAGAGCGGAATATCATACTCCCCGAAACTAGAGGCGAGCTCTGGCAATCGTCGTCGGGGACCTTGCCCCCTTCTCTTGACGACCCCCCGGCGACGATGACAATGACACAACGAACGATGACAAAGACGATAGACGACCACGACGTGAGAAACCCCCCTTCCTCTCCTTACCCGTGGCTGGTTCTGACCAGCATGGGCCACTCCTCCCCCCACCCCCCTTAGGCTAGAGTGGTGCATTATGACCTAACGGTTGACGCGTCCTTAATCCAAATAAACCAAAATCCTCCTCTTGACGACCTCCCGACGACGACCACAATGACACCACGAACGAGGACAAACATATAAGACAATGACGACCGCAACGTGAGAATCCCCTTTCCACCCCTTACCCGTGGCTGGTTCAGACTAGCATGGGCCCCTCCTCCTCCCCGTAGGTTAGAGTAGTGCATTATGACTTAACGGTTGACGCGCCCGTGTCAATTGTGGACAGGTAATTCGTCAACATTGTACACATACTTTCGTTCAGTCTCTCGTCTTGAGATTGGTAGTGTGAATCTTTCTTTCTTTTTCTTGTCTCTTTCTCTCTCTTGGGCGTGTCCGCTAAACAAAAGTGAAGTAATATATTATCTTCGACCTCACCTTTATAAGATCCTAGATCACAGATTACCGCAACCCTAAATCAATTGAGCATTTGATTGATAACAATCCTAACTGAAAGTAGACTTAGCAAATTCTTTTTTTATCTCTTACCTCCCGACGACGACGACCATGACAAAAGAACGCTGGCAAGACGATGACGACTACGAAGTTAGAACCGTCTTTCCTTCCCACATCCCCTAGGATTGAGTGGCGCATTTTGACCTTACGGTTGACGCTACCTTAATCCAAAAAAACATTTTTTTAAATCTTACATCAACAAAACTATACAATACATATGGAATAATAATAATAATATAATTAAATTATAGAAACAATATAAATCCACACACACAGCAAATTCACTTTTAACTCTCAATATCACAATTATGGCAAATTGACCTATCCGGTTGAAGTGTCCTGGTTTCTCACATCTTCTCACTCGCTTTGGTCCACCATTGAAAATCAGTTACAATATGACTGAGCATAGTTAGACTCTTAATACGAATTTATTTATTTATTTATTTATTTATTTATTTTATTTATTTATTTATTTATTTATTTATTTATTTATTTATTTATTTATTTATTTATTTATTTATTTATTTATTTATTTATTTATTATTTATTTATTTATTTATTTATTAATTAATTAATTATTTATTTATTTATTTATTTATTTTTTGATGCATTGCACTATTGAATCGCCATAGTTTCAGAGGGGTTCTCCTCCTTCAAAGATGCTGTGTTTGTTTCCATCGTCGAGCACTTATTTGGCCTAAATGTTATTTTGAATTTCCATCAGAACTGAGAACTTAGTTTTGATGTTTGAACAAGAAATATTATTCCCGTGGCCGAGTAGCTCTTTTGTTTGGGGGGGGGGGGGGATATTGTTGCCTAACAGAGTCATGGGCCCGGGGTAGAATTGGCCCAGAGCATGGCTCTGCTAATCGTAAAGACGATTCAAGAGAAAAAGTCCACCTCGCAAACATCAGCTAGTAAGAAGGATATATTATAATACTCCCCGAAACTAGAGGGGAGCTCTCGTAATCGTCGTCGGGGACACCTTCCCCTTCCCTTGACGACCTCCCCGACGACGATGATAATGACACAACGAACGATGACAAAGACGATGACGACCGCAACGTGAGAACCCCCTTACCTCCCCCTACCCGTGGCTGGTTCTGACCAGCATGAGCCCCTCCACATATCCCTTAGGCTAGAGTGGCGCATTATAACCAAACGGTTGACGCGCTCTTTATCCAAATGAACAAAAAATTAAAAATTTATAAAATAATAATAATAATATTATACACACCATAAACTCATCTCATTAATTTACAATATCTCAGACGGTGCAATGTAAACTAATCGGTTGACGCGCCCTAGTTTCTCTCGTCGTTATTACTTGTTTATTTATATCACTCTCGAGTGTCCCTCATAGACGACGCTGGGTCTGAGTAGGTTATGTGATGCTTATGACTCTAACGATGACAAAGACAATGACGACCGCGACGTGAGAACCCCTTTTCCTCCCCCTACCCGTGGCTGGTTCTGACCAGCATGGGCCCCTCCTCACCCCCCAGGCTAGTGTGGTGCATTATGACCTAACGGTTGACGCGTCCTTAAACCCAAATAAACCAAAAGTCTTATTACTACAAACTTTATTCCAAATAAACAAAAAGTCTTATTACTACAAACTTTATTTCCTCTGAGAAATTATAAAAAAAAAAAAAAAATAATAAATATACATTCTTTCAAAATTTGCTGTCGTTAACTTCCATCCATTCCAGCTTATGGGAAACATAACTTGTTACGTGTTGCTGTAGAATGTTTTAAAATAAATTGTTTCTTTATATTGTTATACGCTCCAATGAAAAACGTATTTCGCTCTTCGAATCACACTTCTTTAACAACCTTACAAAACAGCTAACAAACAGCTTTCTTTTGAGCCTCCTTAAGTCTAAACAACATGCCGAAGTTATAGGTCGTAATTGGAGATTGCAAATAAATTTGACACAATAAAATGGCGAATGTTATTATTTACTGCAATTCAGAAATTAAAAAAGTCCGCCCCAACCCGGAATCGAACCACGGATCTGTGGTCAGTTCAAAGGCAACAGTTTTTCGTTGCAGTACTGTTCCATCCATTCAGATGTATAATGCAACTACAATTGAGAGGTTAAAATGTAACCGTCCTGATGGTCTAGTGGTTAAGACGCCTGCCTGGAATGCAGGAGATCCGTGGTACGTTTCCCGGTTTGGGCGGACTTTTTTAATTTCTGAATTGTAGTAAATAATAACAATTTACACCTACGGGAGTATTTCCCGATTAACCAAATCGAGAAATATGGTGATTATTTGTCTACATTTATTTTACGGATATCAGCATAAGAAAAGTGATTACCAGCAGAAACATGAACTTCCACACTAATGTAATTGCTTTTTGTTGTGCAATTTGAAATACCACCCTTGTTGCTTCGCTCTTCGCAAGAGTTGCCTCTCGAAGTCGATGCCTGTTATTTCAGGCGAGTTTTCTTGTTAACAAGCGGCTGTAATTTGTCTTCATCGGGGAGACACTCCAAGAAGCGATTGCGGCTTCACAGATAAAAGAAAAAGGTTGACACAAGACTCTCACAAAGAAAGTTGATTAAGCGTTGTAAAGGATCGTTTAGCAGCAACAATCCCCTTCAATGAATAATTATGTAATGTTTTCACAATTTATATTATTTTATATTAAATCAGATCTAATGTGTTAGAATGAATTTGTCAACATATATTTTCTATTGGCTGTGATATTCTGAACACGTACCATTCAAAAATAAATTTCAAGTATAAACTATACCCGTCTGGGCCAACGGTAGAATTTAGCTAAGAGCAATCGTAAAAGGCGAGGAAAGAAAAAAAAGGCCATCTCGCAGACATCAGCTATAGTATAGGGGAGTATAGGCTATTTCTTACCGAAAGTAGAGGCGACTTTGGTCGGCTACGTGAGAAACTTCATCCCTTTCCCTCCCACAAGCCGTGGCTGGTCCTGACCAGAATAGGACTTGGTGGTTAAGACGTCCACCTGGAATGTGGGAGATCCGTGGTTCGATTCCCGGTTGGGGCGGACTTTTTTAATTTCTGAATTGTAGTAAATAAAAACAATTACACCCACGGGAGTGTTTCCCGAGTAACCAAATCGAGAAATAAACCCTCGCTCATACCTGCGTAAAGGTAATGACATTATAATTAATGTTTGGTGGTCAGTTCAAAGGCAGCAGATATTCGTTGCAGTACTGTTCCATCCATTCAGATGTATAATGCAACTACAATTCAGAGATTAAAATGTACCCGGCCTGATAGTCTAGTGGTTAAGACGTCCACCTGGAATGTGGGAGATCCGTGGTTCGATTCCCGGTTGGGGCGGACTTTTTTAATTTCTGAATTGTAGTAAATAAAAAGGAATCTTCTCCTTTATATAGAGGCGCATGCGCATTAGTACATAACGGTTGACGCGCCATCGACCCAAATAAACCAAAGTAAGGGGTGTGATATACCAAAATCCTACACGTAGGCTATTGCATTCATTTTATCTAAGAAAAACTGTAATTTATTTTCTTGTATCTTTACTCGGTTTGAATGTGAAGCGATTATCTTAACATAACTTTTATTGTAAATATAATCCAGGCGATGCTCGTAATCTAACGGTTGACGCGCCCTTTTTCTGAATAATTATACTTTAAAACTTGTTTCATTTAATTATTCATTTCAATTTAAATAAATAATGTTTATTTTGCTATTAATGTCATCTCCATAACGTTCTTTTCTTTTCTAATCTTAAAAACAATATAGTCTAATCAAACAGTCCATAAACACATTTTGAATGCATAGCCATAGAGGAACGATGACAAAGACGATGACGACCGCGACTTGAGAAACCCCCTTCCGTGGCTGGTTCTGATTAGCATGGGCCCCTCCTCCCCATATCCCCTAGGCTACAGTGATGCATTATGACCTAACGGTTGACGCGCCCTTAATCCAAATAAACCAAATATATAGAGAACAGAAGATTCTTACGAGAGCGTTTCAATGCAAGATATTCGAGATCCTAATAACGTTCGCGAGTTTCGTCGTCTCCAAGTTTAACGTCTCCCGCTGAAATCCATTTATCTTATACCTTAGCTTTAATCTTGTTTCAAATAGTGCTTTGTTTCTCGCAGACTACACCAGACACCCATGATTAATACGTGCATTGCTAATCTAGGTTTATCCGAGAACCATTCGGAGACATTATTACCTAACCAACTTCCCCCGTCTGGGCCCGTTGTAGAATCTGGCCCAGAGCATGGATCTGCTAATCATAAAAGGAGAAGAAGAAATAGTCCATCTCGCAAACATCAGATAGCAAGAGGGGAATATATTACACTCTGAAACTAGAGGCGAGCTCTGGAAATCGTCGACGGGGACTTCTTTCCCTTCCCTTGACGACCTCCCCGACGACGACGACGACCACCAGACAACACATTCCTCCCCTTACCCGTGGCTGGTTCTGACCAGCATGGGATTTCCTTCCCACATCCCCTTGACGAGAGTGGCGCATAATGACCTAACGGCCATCACGCTCTTGAACCATGGACTGAATAAACTTATACTGAAGACTGAAGTTCTTTTCTAGCTCACATGATCACTATTCACTATTGAACGTTATTCTAAGAATTCGCTTAGTAATAAAGCAATAATGAAGATGAAGATAAAGAATTTATACCCGGTCAGGGGGCCATAGGCGCCCCGACCCGACCCCGGCCAAGCTCTCGCCTCAGTCCCTTGCCCCTGGCCATCTTCTACCATGCCCTCCCCTTGCTTATGTCTGGTTCTGACCAGCACAAGCCTGTCCACCCCGCGTCTCCCCACGTCACCCCTTACGTTCCCCCTTTTGGAAAATATATAGTTATAAACTAACTAATAAAGACTACATTATCACAGGAGACGAAATATGACCTAACGGTTGACGCGCCCTTAAACCTAATAAACATCAAACATCAAACCCAAGAAACAGCATACAGCCCGGGGTAGAATTGGCCCAGAGCATGGCTCTGCTAATCGTACAAGGCGAATTAAGAGAAAAAGTCCACCTCGCAAACATCAGCTAATAAAGAGAGGAGTATATTACTCCCCGAAACTAGAGGCGAGCTCTGGCAATCGTCGTCGGGGACACCTGTCCCTTCCCTTGACGACTACCCCGACGACGATGAAAATGACTCAACGAACGATGACAAAGACGATGACGACCGCGACGTGAGAAACCCCCCTTTCTCCTCTTACCCGTGGCTGGTTCTGACCAGCATGGGCCCCTCCTCTCCCCCCCCCCCCTAGGCTAGAGTGGTGCATTATGACCTAACGGTTGACGCGTCCTTCACCTAAATAAACCCAATCATTGAAAACTTCTATTTTATGATAACGGTGAGTGTGACAAACTTTCTAAATGTCTCATCCCAAGTTATTTTAAAACAAAATTTAATCCTTATATATAAACATTTAGAAAACAATTGAATCATAAAACACACCATTAACTCATTTCATCAATTTTCAATATCACAGGTGGTGCTATGACCTAACCGGTTTTAGCGCCCTAGTTTCTCAAGTAGACGTCTTCCTCTCTGACCTGCCGCGTGTCATCTATGGCTAGATGTGATGAACGTCACTTTGTTAATTTATCTATGAACCCTAGTTGATATGATGAGGTCATATTTTATGCAAGGAAATCACCCTGTTGTTCGAGATTGTCTCACGTGTTGTTACTATGCTGAGCGATGAACGTCGCACATACTGAAGGAGTTTGGCGACAAACTTTCTAAATTTCTCATCCAAAGTAATCTTTTGAACAAAATTTAATTCACAACATACACATTTCTTTAATTTATTTATTTCCATTGACATATATAACCATTGTTTTGCTTTTACTATCATCATCATTTTATTTTGTTATGTATACATAAAAAAAAATAAAAAAAATCATCAAACACACCATTAACTTATCTCATCAACTTTCATTATCACAGGCGGCGCAATATAACCTAACCGGTTGAAGCGCCCTAGTTTCTCACGTCGTCGTCTTTACAAGGGCCTGTAGTTTCCGGCGTCATATTTTGGAAGTTGCACACACTCTACATAAGTCAGCATGAAATATAAACGGGGGTAATTGTTTGATTGTTATGACGGATTTCGTGACGACAGTGCTTGTTTGAAGGATGTGAGTGCGCAAAGCGCGAATGTTTCGCGCGCGGGCAGAAAAAAAGCTCAAACAATCTCGTTTACACTGTCAAATCATCACTAAAATGTGCAATATTATGTACCGAGTTATCCAATATAAAAATGAAGACAGAATAGTTCGGCAGAGCGTCAAAAATCATCTTGACGTCCGTAGGCGTTATTAGCGGAGCTCGGGCGCTGAGTCTGGAGAATAATCGAATAATTGTTCTCTTCTATTGGCAAAAAACCACTAATGCGGATTTTTAACGCTATATTCCTATTGCGTGCCACCCCAAATTAGTAGAAAACGACTTATCATTTGTCTCTGAGTTGAAAGGATCGAGTTCCTTAAATTTAGCGGCCATCTTGGAAAATGGCCGCCACAAAGAGTCGTCCGGGGATATCGATCAAGGCCCACGGTTCAGATCGATTAAATTGGTCTCTGGGACAACTGTGCCAAATCTGTTGCTTGTATCACTAATTGCCACGTTTTTCCAGAATTTCAGGTATGCCAGTGCGACTATTATGACCTAACTGTAGACGCGCTCTTAGTCCAAATAAAATTAAACTGATCACTGCCAATCAAATTAAAAATGTTTTCATATTATGATTGTGGTGGCGACAAACTTTCTAACTTTCTCATTCGAAGTAATTTATTTAACCGAATATAATACTTAATCATCTTTTCAATTCTCTTCTTTATTACTTTTCCAATATAAAATTTAAAAAAAAAACACTAATGACTTTTTAACTATCTTACATGTAGCACAGGCGGCGCAACATGACCTACCCGGTTGAAGCGCCCTAGTTTCTCACGTCGTCGTAAGTTGAAGTTATACAATTTTGCATATTATTCTCCCCCCGTCTGGGCCCGGGGTAGAATTGGCTTAAAGCATGGCTCTACTAATCGTAAAAGGCGATTCAAGAGAAAAAGTCCACCTCGCAAACATCAGCTAGTATGAAGGGCAGTATTTTACTCCCCAAAAATATAGAGGCGAGCTCTGGCAATCGTCGTCGGGGACACCGTCCCCTTCCCTTGACGACCTCCCCGACGATGAGGACAATGACATAGCTAACGATGACAAAGACGATGACGACCGCGACGTGAGAAACCCCCCTTCCTCCCCTTACCCGTTGCTGGTTCTGACCAGCATGGGCCCCTCTTCCCTCCACCCCTAGGTGAGAGTGGTGCATTATGACCTAACGGTTGACGCGTCCTTAATCCAAATAAACCAAAAAACCTAAGTTCCAGCCACATGCATTAACTGCAGTCAGAACCATCCTGCATCATATCTCAAAACACTGGATGCACAACCCTCTCGTGCAATCTCGCAAGACCCTTGAAAATATCTCAGATTCCGAGCCCGCAGACCCAAACCTTCGCTCAAGTGTCGCCACATGACTCGTACGCTAATATACTTAATAATCGACCAGTTCTTCAACCACTACCCCAACCACTGCCGGCCTATCCTCCGAACCCGGGGAACTCAACTCCACATAGCCCTAACGAACAGTCTACCATACCTCAAGTATGGCCCATAATATCATCCTTTGGTGCTAGCCTTACTTCCAATTTTAGCCACACTGGCAGTTTTTCTCCAAGACATGACTGTGTTCTGTACATAACCGCCCATAAACCATTACGAACACTCGCCTGGAACGCCAACAGGGGAATAAGAAACAAAACACTCTACAAGTCTACTTTACCTAATCAAATCACTATCTATTGACGTGTTGAAACGCACCTCCTTCCATCACCCCGCTAACATGTCCCAGGCGGACTGAAATTATCATACCATCTGCCTCTTACTCACACCCCCGTCTGGGTCCGGATATAATTGGCTCTGCTAAGCGTAAAAGGCGATTCAAGAGAAGAAGTCCACCTCGCAAATATCAGCTAGTTAGAGCGGAGTATATTACTCCCCGAAACTAGAGGCGAGCTCTGGCAGTCGTCGTCGGGAAACCTCCCCCTTTCCTTGACGACCTCTCCGACGACGATGACAATGACACAACGACGATGACAAAGACGATTACGACCGCGACGTGAGAACCCCCCTTTCCTCCCCTTACTCGTGGCTGTTTCTGACCAGCATGGACCCCTCCTCCCCTCCCCCCCCCCCTAGGTTAGAGTGGTGCATTATGACCTAACTGTTGACGCGTCCTTAATCCAAATAAACAAAATCCCCATATCCCCTAGGCTAGAGTGGTGCATTATGACCTAACGGATGATGCGTCCTTAATCCAAATAAACGAAAATCCTGTCACTCAACTACGAATACTTGAACTTGAAATATATATTCAACCAAATTTAATTCACATCAAAAACATTTTATTTTTTATTTAAACAAAGTCGTTTTTGCTGTTTCTATCATTTCTATTATTTTATAATATTTTATTATAAACAATTATAATCATCAAACCCACCATAAAATCATTTCTTTAACTCACAATATCACGAGTGGTGCAATATGACCTAACCGGTTGAAGCGCCCTAGTTTCTCACGTCGTCGTCATTCTTCGGAATACTAATGTTACGCAAATGTTTTATCTCTATCGGTCTGAAATACAGGTTAGTAACAGGTCCTGGATAGAATGGAAACTTCCTTACTTTTCTACGAGGCGGTTCTTGTCACTCAATTGGGTATACTTGAACCTTAAAATATATTTAACCAAATTTATTTCACATCAAACACATTTTATTTTTTATTTAAACAAAATCTTTTGTGCAGTTTTCTATCATTTATATTACTTTCTTTAATTTTTTAATGAAGGAAACGATTTAATCTTCAAACCCATTATAAACTCATTTCATTAACTTACAATATCACAGTGGGCGCAATATGACCTTACCGGTTGCAGCGCCATTGTTTCGCA
This sequence comes from Sweltsa coloradensis, assembly GCA_024449915.1. Taxonomy (NCBI): domain Eukaryota; kingdom Metazoa; phylum Arthropoda; class Insecta; order Plecoptera; family Chloroperlidae; genus Sweltsa; species Sweltsa coloradensis. The sequence continues at coordinate 127,838 of JAMZAV010003359.1, forward strand.
CGTCGTAGTCATTCTTCGGAATACTAATGTTACGCAAATGTTTTATCTCTATCGGTCTGAAATACAGGTTAGTAACAGGTCCTGGATAGAATGGAAACTTCCTTACTTTTCTACGAGGCGGTTCTTGTCACTCAATTGGGTATACTTGAACCTTAAAATATATTTAACCAAATTTATTTCACATCAAACACATTTTATTTTTTATTTAAACAAAATCTTTTGTGCAGTTTTCTATCATTTATATTACTTTCTTTAATTTTTTAATGAAGGAAACGATTTAATCTTCAAACCCATTATAAACTCATTTCATTAACTTACAATATCACAGTGGGCGCAATATGACCTAACCGGTTGAAGCGCCCTAGTTTCGCACGTCGTCGTCATTCTTCGGAATACTAATGTTACGCAAATGTTTTATCTCTATCGGTCTGAAATACAGGTTAGTAACAGGTCCTGGATAGAATGGAAACTTCCTTACTTTTCTACGAGGCGGTTCTTGTCACTCAATTGGGTATACTTGAACCTTAAAATATATTTAACCAAATTTATTTCACATCAAACACATTTTATTTTTTATTTAAACAAAATCTTTTGTGCAGTTTTCTATCATTTATATTACTTTCTTTAATTATTTAATTTAGGAAACAATTTAATCTTCAAACCCATTATAAACTCATTTTATTAAATTACAATATCACAGGGGGCGCAATATGACCTAATCGGTTGAAGCGCCCTAGTTTCGCACGTTGTAGTTATTGCTATGTAATTTCCATCCGTGTCATTGCTGCCTACTTCCCACCAAGGAAAACTTTCGACCCCCAAGACCTGAACATTATATTTTCTGGCACCAACCGTCATATATACTCTTGTACAGTCAGGGTCATATATAAATCAAGAGGTCTGAAAGATACCTCTTTCACCGACATCTCGTGGTCAACTCTTGGTGTCATTATTTATATCGCCCTGTGAACTGCATTGTCGACATAAATAAGAAACATGGCTGATAATGTCAAAGGAAAATTCTCTATTCACCAGAGAAACTATCAAGCCTAGAAGAAATATAACATGGAACGTTAAGAGAGCATTATATATCGATACCTTGGCCTAGGCATAGCATTAAGACTATTCCTTAGTTCTTATATTTGCCTTAGTTTCTAGTTAATTTCGAATAATTCTATCTTAGCTGTCAAGTCTTATTTGCAAACCACCAAAGTTTGTTTTATGCTTTTGTTTTGAGAAAATTGTATTTTTCCTCTTGACTGCCTTCTAGATATTGACTATTTTGTTGACCAAGAGTCTTTCAAAGCCTCCTAAATAATATTAATAACATCAAATAGTCTAGGGAACTTCCATCGATCGATAATGTAGTTCACAGGGCAATATAAATAATGGCACCAAGAGTTGACCACGAGATGTCGGTGAAAGAGGTATCTTTCAGACCTCTTGATTTATATATGACCCTGACTGTACATGGCATTGTACTTACATCACGACAGAATGTCTGTCAACTCTACTTTCTCAATGCCCCACAACTAGCTCTGCCAACATGGCAAAACGCGATTTTCTCCCCTTGAAATACAATCATCCAACATTTGAGGGTTTCAGACCCGGTATTGGGTATTGTATAATATGTAAGCAAGAAAAGAACACATATTCGTTCATTGCATACTCTAAGCTTAGCTAACTACATCATATTCTTTGTATTCTCTTATTCTCTCTCAAAACGAAAAGAATGGTACTTGTTTACGGTTATTTTGTAAAAACTCGAAACACTTTTGATACAAAGAATGTTGTTTGAGCTTTTATTTTTATTACAAGATAATTATTTTTGAAATGCAACATTTTTTAGTGGATCGTTTCACAACAGTCTATGAAATTTCATCCTTTGACATTTGAGAAAATAAAAAGTTTGCTTCCAATTCCTTCTTTATACCTTTGAAAGCGTTTTTAATAGGCTATACACAAGTAACGATATGCAAATAACAAACATCTATTTTATTCTTTCGCTCTTTTGAAAGAATTGTTGTCTGCAAACTGTTTTCGTTAGAGCTGTAATGAGAAGTAGACTATCAAAAGGAAAACTAGACATTTATATAATACTACTCTGTCATTGCGTAGATTGTTGAATAGTTTCAGAGTAATGAGAAGGCTATTTATAGAAACATGCTGTAAGAAACCCAGCCTTGTCGAAACAAATAACCAAGATGGCGGCTCACAAACGAGCCCATGTGTGTAGCCTGATGACGCATATGCGTGACGTACTACAAAGAAGTGTTGAGAACTACATCCGATTGCAAAGCGTGTGAGCTTTATAGAAGCAGCAAAATGTGTTTAGTGAAGTTTTGACATTTAACTAATAAATTAAAAGTTCGTAATCGAAAAAATTTCAATAAATGTACGCTAATACATAAATGTAGTAATCCTCCGTCTGAATCCGGGTTAGATTATGCGTAGAGCATGACTTTGCTTAACGTTAAACGTGAGAAAAGAGACATAGTCCATCTCGCAAACATCAGCTAGTACGTAGGTGGGTATATAACTCCGAAACAAGTGGCGAGCTTTGGAGGTCATCGTCAGGTACCCTTTCCCCTTCCCTTGACGACCTCCCCGATGACGATGACACAACGAACGATGACAAAGACGATGACGACCGCAACGTAAGAAACCCCCCTTCCTCCCCTTACCCGTGGCTGGTTCTGACCAGCATGGACCCTACCTCCACCCCCACCCCCCTAGGCTATAGTGCATTATGACCTAACGGTTGACGCGTCCTAAATCTAAATAAACCAAAAAAATATCCCCTAGGCTAGAGTGGAGCATTATGACCTCACGGTTGACGCGCCCATTCTCCAAATAATCCAAACAAAACTGGACGACTACCGGTACTACGTAAGAGCCCCTCTCACATTCCGCCCCTTATTTCCGTGGCTGGTTCAGACCAGCATGGTATTTTCCTCACCACATCCCCCTAGGCTAGAGTGGAGCATTATGAGTTATGACCTAGCGGTTGACGCGCTATTAATAAATCAAACACAAAAATCAAAAACAAAAACATCAATTTATTAACTTACAATATCTCAGGTGGCGCAATATGACCTAACGCTTGAAGCGCCCTTGTTTCTCACCTCGTCTTAGATATTTGGAAACTTCTTTTGTAATGCCCCCATCCCTTGACGACCCCTCGACGACGATGACGACAATGACACCACGAAAGATGACAAAGACAATGACGACCGCGACGTGAGAAACCCCCTTTCCTCCCCTTACCCGTGGCTGGTTCTGACCAGCATGGGCCCCTCCTTCCCAGCAGGAGGCGCAATATGACCTAACGGTTGACGCGCCCTTAAACCTAATAAACATCATCAACAACAACAACATCCAGGTGAGAGTGGTGCATTATGACCTAACGGTTGACGCATCCTTAAATCAAAATAAACCAACAAAATATTTTCTTCTATGCATCATTATCGTTTATATTGCTCATGTCATTATATTCAGCAATAATCCCTCGTTTAACAAGTCCAGCACGAGCATGTTAAGTAGTCGTTGCGATGTTGCCATTCTAGTGGAGTTATCCCGTCCCCTCGGGAGTCAGTAATGAGGTAACGGCAGCCGTGTGTTAGGTCCGCCGCGCACCTCGGTCTGCGCACCTCTCTAGACGGCCACCTGTACTAATCAATTATATGTTGGGCGGTAAACAACACTGAGATCATCAAACATTTACATCCAGCCAGTCAATGTTATGCCATTAATTAACTTCGTTTGATATTGCCGTCGATATTATTGTTTTATCTTCGTTTGAGATAGATAATAGTGTTCAAATACGATGGGGGTAATATTAAACACTAACAAAGTTTTAGTGAAAATGAGATCGGTACAGTTCCAGCTATTGTATACATCCATGAAGATTCGCAATTTATGTTTGTATGTAATGTATATTTGCCCTCGCGTCTGGGTCCGGGGTAGAATTGGCCCAGAGCATGGCTCTGCTAATCGTACAAGGCGATTCAAGAGAAAAAGTCCACCTCGCAAACATCAGCTAGTAAGAGCGGAACATATTTCTCCCCGAAACTAGAGGCAGCTCTGTCAACGTCGTCGGGGAACCCTTCCCCTTCCTTTGACGACCTACCCGACGACGACGACCGCGACTTGAGAAACCACCCATCCTCCCCTTACCCATGGCTGGTTCTGAACAACATGGGCCCCTCCTCCCCACAACCCTTAGGCTAGAGTGGTGCATTATGACCTAACGGTTGACGCGTCCTTAATCCAAATAACCAAAACCAATTGTCAAAACGAACGATGACAAAGACGATGACGACCGCGACGTGAGAACCCCATTCTTCCCCCTACCCGTGGCTGGTTCTGACCGTCATGGGCCCCTCCTCCTTATATCTACTAGGCTAGAGTGGTGCATTGTGACTTAACGGTTGACACGTTGACACGTTGACACGGCTCGTTGGTCTTGTTGTTAGCGTATCTGCTTCCAATGCAGAAGGTCCAGGGTTCGATTCCCGCTAAAGTCAGAAGTTTTTTAACTTCTGATTTGGACTTAAGTCCATCAGTTCTTGTCTTAGGAGTTTGTAAACGGTGACTTTGGAGCCGTCCTAGCAACGAAGCACATAATAAATTTCAGAGTTGTTCTGAATCGGCCTTGTTGATTCTGGCGTTGATTCGCGGGTGTTCGCACTGTCCATACCACTGATTGCTATATTTCCTATTAAAAAAATATCGATCTTTGGTTGGTTATCGCTCACTCGTCGATTGCGTCGGGGCCTGCAGGGTTGGCTTGGTCGCTTTGATTTAAAGTCCCCCACTGAAAATCAGTTATATAACTGAGTGGGTAGACTCTAAATAAAAATTTATTTATTTATTTATTTAAACAAAAAGAGAAAAAGTCCACCTCGTAACGTAACTCCCCGAAACTAGAGGCAAGTTCTGGCAATCGTCGTCGAGGACCTTGCCCCCTTCCCTTGACGACCCCCCGGCGACGATGACATTGACCCAACGAACGATGACAAAGAAAATGACGACCTCGACGTGAGAACCCCCCTTTCCTCCCCTTACCCGTGGCTGGTTCTGACCAGCATGGGCTCCTCCCCCCCCCCCCCTAGGTTAGAGTGGCGCATTATGACCTAACGGTTGACGCGACCTTAATCCAAATACAGCAAAACATATATCGTAAATATCAGCTAGTAAGAGCGGAGCACACTCCCCGAAATTAGAGGCAGCTCTGTCAATCGTCGTCGGAAACACATCCACTTTCCCTTGACGACCTCCCCGACGACGATGTCAATGAAACAAAGAACGATGACAAAGACGATGACGACCGCGACGTGAGAAACCCCCCTTCCTTCCCTTACCCGAGTCTGGTTCTGACCAGCATGGGCTCCTCCTCCCCACATCCCCTAGACTAGAGTTGTGCATTATGACCACACGGTTGACGCGCCCCAAACGAACCTACCCCGCCGTACGGCACGCGTCACCGAACGTTCTCTACGAATGACTTCCTAATTGCAGTTCAGTAAACAGCTTCAGTATTGACTAGAGTTTAGATGTTTACCACTGCGGTCACATGTTGGGAACAGCAAACAGCGTCGCACTCTGTTATTATGACATAAAGGTTCTCTAGGGGCTGGGAGTCTTGTCATCTTGCTAATGTAAATATACAATCTTGCGAAAGTTAGGAAATTAAACTTTCGGCCTAAAGCACAACACAATAGCAAAGTAAGGACTTATTGTCTAGCTTCCAAGCTCATACTCGCACAGCTTTCATCTCCGCGTGCTGTGTGCCCTACTAGAATCCCACTTCAGCTGAATCTAATCAAGTTGTAGCTAGCTTAACTAAAGTTATTGAGCATTATTTAATACCCAACACATTTATATGATCTAGTTTTTTTTTTAATTCGAATAGGCCACGCACGTCTAACTCACGGATATGGTTCTTCCCAGATGTGACACATGTGATGTACCTTTAACCGTTCGAGTATCTTACTCCTCAAACTAGAGGCGAGCTCTGGCACTCGTCGTCGGGGACCTTGCCCCCTTCCCTTGACGACCCCCCGGCGACGATGACAATGACACAACGAACGATGACAAAGACGATGACGACCGCGACGTGAGAAACCCCTTTCCTCCCCTTACCCGTAGCTGGTTCTGACCAGCATGGGCTCCTCCTCCCCCCCCCCTTGGTTAGAGTGGTGCATTATGACCTAACGGTTGACGCGTCCTTAATCCAAATAAACCAAAAAAGTTCAGAGATTTCGAAGGTCCCCTCGAATTTTCATCAAGATCGGATATGCCGTTTGCCTGGTAGAGAGTTAACATACAGACAGAAAAAAGAAAAAAAAAAAAAAAAACACCCAAACTAAATTTTTTGGGGGTCAGTGAAATTGAAGTCTTCGCTTCGCTCATCCAAAAATTTAATTCACATCATACACATTTCTTTCTTTTCTTTATTTTCATTCACATACATTATTTTTAATTTGATATTACTTTCATCATCATCACTTTTTATTGTTATTTATACACTTAGAAAACAATCTAATCATCAAACATACCTGCATTAACTCTTCTCATTTACTTTCATTCACAGGCGGCGCAATATGACCTAACCGGTTGAAGCGCCCTAGTTTCTCACGTCGTCGTTGTCTCATTTCGTTTTGTTTTGAATGATAGTAGGCCTATCTTCAACGTTTTCGTTGACTATTGTTGAAGACCAACAGTATGTGACCCCGTCTGGGCCCGGGGTAGAATTGGCCCAGAGCATGGCTCTGCTAATCGTAAAAGGCGATTCAAGAGAAAAAGTCCACCTCCCAAACATCAGCTAGTATAAGAGCGGAGTATATAAATACTGCCCGAAACTAGAGGCGAGCTCTGGCAATCGTCTTTGGGGACCTTGTCCCCTTCCCTTGACGACCCCCCGGCGACGATGACAATGACACAACGAACGATGACGACCGCGACGTGAGAAACCCCCCTTCCTCCCATTACCCGTGGCTGGTTCTGACCAGCATGGGCCACTCCTCCCCTTCCCCCCTTAGGCTAGAGTGGTGCATTTTGACCTAACGGTTGACGCGTCCTTAATCCAAATAAACCAAAAAAAACTTGATCCCCCTCCCCATACCCCATAGGCTAGATATGCACATTATGATCTTACGGTTGACGCGCCCTTTTTACGGATTAAAACAACAGTAAGTGAGTATTTTACACCTCAAAACTAGAGGCGAGCTCTGGCCGTCGACGTGGGACTCTACCCCCTCGTCCCACCCCTTGACTGGGGCCGGATATGTCCAGCACGGGCCTTTCATAATCATTTCGTGTAGGCTAGAGTGGCGCATAATGACCGAATGATTGGCTTGCCTTAAAACCACATAAAACAAAATCGTATCAAAAGTAATTTCGGTTGCTTTTCCTTTATTTATTTCTATTCAAATTACTCATTTTACTTTTGCTTTACTATCATCAACATCATTAACTTTCATCTTAAAAACTAAGAAAACATTATAACCATCAAACACACCATAAACACATTACAATTACATACAATACCACATGCGGCGCAATATGACCTAACCGGTTGAAGCGCCCTAGTTTCTCACGTCTTCTTATTTGAGATACTTGCGTAATCGTGTGTTGCGTTCCTTGAGAATCGAAGTTAAAAGTGATACGGTCGGAATGCGCCTGTGCGTGTAAGCGCGAGTCATGTGGACAAGGACATGTGGTGCGTGTGCGTGTGCGTGTGTTCTTGTGCGTGTGCGTGTGTGTGAAGTGCGTGCTTGGAGTGCGTAGGGAATAACTCAGACTCTACAGAGAACGTCGGCTACCCTCGTGTACCCTCGGGATCTTGATCCGACTGCGGTCGACGTCACCTTGCAATCAGGCATGCCAACCATTCACCTCAGATTGGAACTAGTCAATCAGTTGGTCGCCAGGGACGCCAACACAAACAGACTGGAAATTGTCCTTGGTCAATTTCGTGTCTGGGCCCGGGGTAGAATTTGGTCCAAAGCTTGGCTCTGCTGATAGGAAAAGGACAAGATAGAGACCAATTTCGTATCACAAACATCAACTAATAAATAGGGGAGTATACTCCTCGAAACTATCGGGAAGTACTAGAAGTCGTCGTCAGGGACCCCTCCCCATTACCTTGACGGCCTTCCCGACAACGACGACAATGACGATCACGACGTGAAACCCCCCGTTTCCTCCCCCGTCTGGGCCCGGGGTAGGAATGGCCCAGAGCATGGCTCTGCTAATCGTAAAAGGCGATTTCAGATAAAAAAAAGTCCCCCTCGCAAACATCAGCTAGTAATAGCGGTGTATATTACTCCCCGAAACTAGAGGCGAGCTCTGGCAACCATCGTCGGGGACACCGCCTCCTTCCGTTGACGACCTCCCCGACGACGGTGACAATGACATAACGAACGATGACAAAGACGATGACGACCACGACGTGAGAAACCCCCCCTTCCTTCTCTTACCCGTGGCTGGTTCTGACCAGAATGGGCCCCTCCTCCCCATATCCCCTAGGTTAGAGTGGTGCATTAGGACCTAACGGTTGACGCGTCCTTAATCCAAATAAACAAAAAAAACTAAAAAACAATGACACAATGAACGATGACATAGACAATGACAACCGCGACGTGAGAAACCTCCCTTTCTCCCCTTAGCCGTGGCTGGTTCTGACCAGCATGGGCTCCTCCTCCTCATATCCCTTAGGCTAGAGTAGTGCATTATGACCTAACGGTTGACGCGCCCTTAATACAAATAACCAAAACAAAAAAGTTTTGGTCGGGTCCAAGGACTCACCCTCGCCCTCGCCAGTCTCTGTGTCCCTCCCCCTGCACCCCTTTCCCCCGACTCCTGTACGCAACAAGTGGTTGTGTAAAACTAGCATAGTTTCTAGTTGTATCCACCCCTGTAGATCGGTGCTGCAACCCTAGGAACTCTGCACAGTCTTCACGCACAACATACCGTTCATCATTTACCAACAGAAGGTCTCAAACACGATGCATTGCGCAAGCAGTTTGATCGCTTTAGTCATATAGAGAGCTTGATTTATTTGATAGCGGCGTTTAACTTTCTTTTTCTCTTACGAAGTATAACTTGTTAGACCAAATTATTTACAAAAAACTCTCTTTGCATTCAAATAGTTTTTAAGAGAAACTCAATCGCCATCATCTCTTTCATTCTCTTTTCTATATACTCTGTGAAAACAATATAAATACCAAAAGTCCAAAACAATCTCAATTTAGACTACCACAGGAGGCGCAATATGACCTATCCGGTTGACGCGCCATATCTTCTCACGTAGTCTTAAGCTGGAAATATTATGGATTGGGTGGTTGTCCGATCACGTTCCGTTGACCGGTTCTGTCCAGCAAGGTTGTGTCCTCCCCACATCTCCCGGGCTTGTGGCGCGATATGACCTAACGGCTTTTAACCCTACATCATATGCCGGCAGAATGTACCAAATATGATCCCTTGCGCACGCAATTTGATCTCTCCCAATCAACTTCTATCATATGATAACGCGACAAACTTTGTAAATTTCTCATCCAAAGTAATCTATTTAACAAAATTTAAATTCACATCATACACATTCATTTATTTATGTACATTCGCATAAATAACTTTTCTTTTGCTATCACTATCATCATTTTCTTAAATAGGCCTATACACTTAGAAAACAATCTAATCATCAAGCACACCATTAACTCATCTCACCAACTTTCAATATCACAGGCGGCGCAATATTATCTAACCGGTTGAAGCGCCCTAGTTTCTCACGTCATAGTGGGTTTGAATATCATTTTTAGGAACCGGCGAAAACTTTATTTATTTTCTTAGCATGGCTATGCTTATTGTAAAAGGTAAGGAATTAGATAAATTCCCTCTCGCTAGCATCAGCTAGTATGTAAGGGAGTATTCTACTCCCTGAAACGAGAGACGATCTGTGGCGGTCTTCTTCGGGGACCTCTCCCCCTTCCCTTGACGACCTCCATGACAGTGACGACAGTGACATCACGAACGATGACAAAGACAATGACGACCACGACGTGAGAAGCCCCTTTCCTCTCCTTACCCGTGGCTGGTTCTGACCAGCGTGGGCCCCTCTTCCCCATATCCCCTAGGCTTGAATGGCGCATTATGACCTAACGGTTGAAGCGCCCAAAATCAATTAAACTTACATAACAAAGGTAAAATCGCTTGACAGGATATTCTGTAGAATATACTAGTTATCAATTTACCATTCATTTCTTTACCACCGCAAAATTAGGAACCTACATAACACCTATTATTAATTCAAGCTTTATTCATCTGCACCCTAGTCTTTCTTGTTCTGAACCCTTACAAAATATATCCTTGTTCTCTGGAAACTAAATAACTTCTGTAGCCGTACAAAGTTGGTAGCGTTGATTATAATTTGTGTGTTCGGATTGACTGAAGCCATCTTCAGCTAGGTCTAATATCCGGCTGCTGATACCACGGAATATCACTGACGTAGACTGATCTGGGGAGAGGTTGCTAATGAAACTGAAGCCAATTTATTGTAAAACAAGGGATTCATTAGCAAGAAGCCTAATTACTAGGGATGGTTTAGTTGGGGTGACTTTTCATCCCGGGCTTTATTGCAATGCAGCCCTCTTTGGGTTTTACCGTGCCCCATTCGTAGCAAAGCAATCTAATTACTTATTGTACGGTGAGTGTAAATAAATAAGAGAGTATTAAAGACAAGGAATTTGTTTAACTAAATTTAAATCACATCTCCCCCGTCTGGGCCCGGGGTAGAATTGGCCCAGAGCATGGCTCTGCTTATCGTACAAGGCGATTCAAGAGAAAAAGTCCACCTCGCAAACATCAGCTAGTATGAAGGGTAGTATATTACTCCTCGAAACTAGAGGCGAGCTCTGGCAATCGTCGTCGGGGACACCTCCCCTTTCCCTTGACGACCTTCCCCGAGGACGATGACAGTGACACAACGAACGATGACAAAGACAAAGACGACCGCGACGTGAGAAACCCCCCTTCCTCCCCTTACCCGTGGCTGGTTCTGACCAGCATGGGCCCCTCCTCCCCAACCCCTTAGGCTAGTGTGGTGCATTATGACCTAACGGTTGACGCGTCCTTAATCCATATTAACCATATATATATATCGCTTTGGTTTACTGTTCCTCATTGAAAATCAGTTATATGACTGAGTGGGTAGACTCTAAATACTTAATTTTTTAAATATTCATATTTATATGTTAGTACTTTAGACAGAAATTATAAAAGAGACTACACCGGGGATCGAACAATAAAACCAAAGTTAACATCATATATCCTCTCAACTCGGGTTAAAAAAGATGGTTTGTTATTCTCCAGTTAATTTCGTATGTAGTTTAAAAGGCAGTCTAATCTGCCCTACACACGTTATTAACATTGTACAAAACAGACCAAAAAAATACAGTTTTAAATTGGTGGACGCATATAGCTCAGTTGGTAAGAGCATAGCCCGGTAAGCTAAGGTCCCGGGTTCGATCCCCGGTGTAGTCACTTTTTTTAATTTCTGTCTAAAGTACTAACATATCAACGTCATAGTCGCCTACTATAAAACCAAAGTCAAACATATATACTTGGAAATCAATAAAATCATCAAACACAACATAAACTCATATTATTAACTTACAATATCACAGGCGGCGCAATATGACCTAACCGGTTGAAGCGCCCTAGTTTCTCACGTCGTCGTCCAATGCATGCTGCATTGCATGCGTAGAGAAGAGTATTGTCCAGAATTCGAATAGGCCACACACGTCTAACTCACAGATATCTCTTAACCAGAGAAAGGTTATTCCCAGATGTGACACATGTGATGTACCTTCAACCGTACATCATATGCTAGCAGAATGTACCAAATATGATGCCTTGCGCACGCAATTTGATCTCTCCCAATCATATGAAGAACTTATCATATAATAACGGCGACAAACTTTCTAAATTTCTCATCCAAAGTAATCTTTTTAACAAAATTTAATTCATATCATACACATTTCTTTAATTTCTTTATTTCCATTCACATAAATAACTTTTGTTTTGCTATTACTATCATCATCATCATTTTTTTTTTGTTATTTATACACTAAGAAAACAATATAATCATCAAACACACCATTAACTCATCTCATCAACTTTCATAATCACAGGCGGCGCAATATGACCTTACCGGTTGAAGCGCCCTAGTTACTCACGTTGTCGTAAACAGGAAATCTACGGTTCGAATCCCATCCTGGCTCATTTTTTTTTACTTCTAATATAGATTCAAGTGCATCACTTCTTGGCTTAGCAATCTGTAACGGTGACTAAGAGCAGTCCTAGCAACGAGGCACATAATAAATTCAAAGTTGTTCTCAATCGGCCTAGTTGATTCTGGCGTTGATCCGCGAATGTGCGCACTGTCCATACCACTGATTGCTATATTTCATATTGTAAAAAATCGATTTTTGGTAATTATTGCTCACTTGTTGATTTCGTCTGGGCTTACAGGGTTGGCTTGGTCAGCTTTAAGTGTTATGTCCCCCACTGAAAATCGGTGATATAACTGAGTGGGTAGACTCTTTTAATGCGTTTTTTTTTTTCAATTTATTTCTTCGTGTGCACTATAACTGTGACCAACTAAGGGTACACGAACCTTGTAATTCATTTTCCGATGACCAATCCCACCTCTGCTCGTCTTAATGGATTGAGGAGAAATCGAGTTGAGTCTTATCAGGCCGGGGTCCTGTCGTCCTGATCAGCTGAACTCGATCCAGTAACCAAGTTAACAACCTGGGGGCCCTCCCCAGGACGCTGTCCGGGACTGTGCGATCTAATCTGGTCGCCTTGCGCTGTTTACGCCATGTTGAACAACAGCAAACAACAACTACAAAAACAAACTTTCTAAATTTTAAATTCAAAAGAATTTGTTTAACCAAATTTAAATCACATCACCCCCGTCTGGGCCCGGGGTAGAATTGGCCCAGAGCATGGCTCTGCTAATCGTAAAAGGCGATTCAAGAGAAAAAAGTCCATCTCGCAAAAATCAGCTAGTAAGAAGGGTAATGTTTACTCCTCGAAACTAGAGCTGAGCTCTGGCAGTCGTTGTCGGGAAACCTCTCTTCCCTTGACGACTTCCCCGACGACGACGACCAATTGACAACACGAACGATGACAAAGACGATGACGACCGCGACGTGAGAATCTCCCCATTATTTCCTCCCCTTACCCGTAGCTGGTTCTGACCAGTATGGGCCCCTTCTCCCCATGTCCCCTACGCTAGAGTAGCGCATTATGACCTAACGGTTGACGCGTCTTTAATCCAAATAAACAAAAAAAAACTATCATCTCTATTATTTCCTTTTCTTTAAAGTTAGTAAACAATATTACCATCACACACTCCATAAACTCATTTCATCAACTGTTAATATCACAGGCGGCGCAATGTGACCTACCCGGTTGAAGCGCCCTAGTTTCTCACGTCGTCTTAGATTTGTACTGCGCTAATATAACTAAAGGGCCAGGCGAGGGACATGTTTTGAAGAAAGCATTCTCGAGACTTTCTGTATTCAGTAGATGTAAGATTCAATCAATCAATATCCCAACCTATTTCCTAGCATAAAGTCGGGGGGTCCCCCCACATTCTTACATTCTACGATTGCCAGAGGAAATCCTGGGCCAAACCCTCTTTTAGGCCCAGACGGGATTTGGGAAAAAAGCACTTTTAACTATACAGTTGGCCGTAATAACTTTTTTTAACTTAATTAAATTCATATCAAGCACGTTTTATTTGTGTAATTCAAATTAATAATTGGTTCTTTTGCTATTACTATCATCTCTATTATTACCTTTTCTTTCAAACTTAGAAAACTATATAATCGTCAAACACACAATAAAATCATGTTATTACATTACAATATCACAGGCGGCGCAATGTGACCTACCCGGTTGAAGCGCCCTAGTTTTTCACGTCGTCGTTTTCAACCATGGTTCATGACAAAGACGATGACGACCGCGACCCCCTACTCGTGGCTGGTTCTGATCAGCATGGGCCCCTCCTCCCCCATAGGCTAGAGTGGTGCATTATGACCTAACGGTTGACGCGCTTTAATTCTAAATAAACAATAAAAAACCAATACGAGTGTGTAACTTCAAACGATCACACGAAGTACACGTTTGTTCTCGCAGTGTGTGTAGCCTGGCTAGGACGGAACGCTCGAACCCAGTAAGACACTGATCTCGCCCGTACTTCGCGCGCTAATTCAATTAAACCTTGTTAATTACGAGACGCAGCGTGCGTCAACACAATCGCACGTGGGGTAATGAAGTTTAATTAGCAGAGCCGTGCGTCCTTTATGTTCAGCCCATCTCCTCCGTCTTCCTGCTTGTTTGATTGTGTTATAGTAGGGTCTTTTTCGACACTTTTGTGACCGTTGAGAGACAATGAACGTTTCTCAACGGATTTGTCCTCTAGAAGGTTTATAAAAAATTTACCCCCCATGCCCCTCGCGAAATTTGTGGGCATCCCCCGCCAGGGCCCAAAATCCAATATGGCGGCCGTTTACCACATCTGACACTATCTTTGCAATGGTTTTAGCCTAGAGTTATCGCGTAGTATGTGGTTTTTATGGTTTTGAGGGTCGAGGAATTCGTTTCTGAAGTCGGTTTGGCGATTAGACCCTTTTTTTAAAGCTTTGAATCCAAGATGGCCGTCGATTTGCAGCTTGGAATAGCCAGTTTCTCAAAAATCGTAGTAGAACTTTCATATAAGACTCAAATGAAAGCCCTGTTAAACATAATTTTGAATAATTGACAGAAAAACCCTCTCAGATAGTGCTCATAAATCTAATAATTGGTCAAAACTTCAATAATAATACGAAAATATGTGCTCCTGTTATAGACAATTTAGCGTTTTTCTAAAGTGCTGTGATAAGAGTGGCTATGGCCATGAATTGAGAGACAATGACGATTTCTCAACGGATTTTTTCCTCAAAGAAGGTTTTATAAAAAATTTAGCCCCCATGCCCTCGCGAAATTTGTGGGCATACCCCGCCAGGGCCAAAACCCAATATGGCGGCCGTTTTACCAATCTGACACTTATCTTTGCAATGGTTTAGCCTAGAGATCGCGTAGATGTTTTTTATGGTTTTTGAGGGTCGAGGAATTTCTTTTTCTGAAGTCGGTTGGCGATTAGACCCATTTTTTAAAGTTTTGAACCCAAGATGGCCGTCGATTTGCAGCTTGGAATAGCAGTTTCTCGAAATCGTATTTAGAACTTTCATATAAGACTCGAATGAAAGCCCTGTTCACATAATTTGAATAATTGACAGAAGAGCTCTCAGATAGTGCTCATAAATCTAATAATTGGTCAAAACTTCAAAAATAATACGAAAATATGTGCTCCTTTTATAGACAATTTAGCGATTTCTAAAGTGCTGTGATAAGAGTGGCTATGGCACATGAATTGAGAGACAATGACGATTTCTCAACGGATTTGTCCTCTAAGAAGGTTTTATAAAAAATTTACCCCCCATGCCCCTCGCAAAAGTGTGGGCATACCCCGCCAGGGCCCAAATCCAATATGGCGGCCGTTTTACCACATCTGACACTATCTTTGCAATGGTTTAGCCTAGAGTATCGCTTTAGTATGTGGTTTTTATGGTTTTGAGGGTCGAGGAATTCGTTTCTGAAGTCGGTTTGGCGATTAGACCCATTTTTAAAGCTTGAACCCAAGAGGGCCGTCGATTTGCAGCTTGGAATAGCCAGTTTCTCGAAATCGTAGTGAACTTTCATATAAGACTCGAATGAAAGCCCTGTCACATAATTTTGAATAATTGACAGAAGAGCTTCAGATAGTGCTCATAAATCTAATAATTGGTCAAAACTTCAAAAATAATACGAAAATATGTGCTCCTTTTTATAGACAATTTAGCGATTTTTTAAAGTGCTGTGATAAGAGTGGCTATGGCACATGAATTGAGAGACAATGACGATTTCTCAACGGATTTGTCCTCTAAGAAGGTTTTATAAAAAATTTAGCCCCCATGCCCCTCGCCAAAGTGGTGCGCATACCCCGCCAGGGCCCAAAATGCCAACATCGCGGCCGTTTCCCACATCTGACACTATCTTTGCAATGGTTTAGCCTAGAGTATCGCTAGTATGTGGTTTTTATGGTTTTGAGGGTCGAGGAATTCGTTTCTGAAGTCGGTTGGCCGATTAGACCCATTTTGTAAAGCTTTGAATCCAAGATGGCCGTCGATCTGCAGCTTGGAATAGCCAGTTTCTCGAAATGTAGTAGAACTTTCATAAAAGACTCGAATGAAAGCCCTGTTCACATAATTTTGAATAATTGACAGAAGAGCTCTCAGATAGTGCTCATAAATCTAAAAATTTGGTCAAAACTTCAATAATAATACGAAAATATGTGCCCCTGTTATGGGACAATTTAGCGATTTTCTAAAGTGCTGTGATAAGAGTGGCTATGGCACATGAATTGAGAGACAATGACGATTTCTCAACGGATTTGTCCTCTAAGAAGGTTTTTTTTATAAAAAATTTAGCCCCCATGCCCCTCGCAAAAAGTGTGGGCATACCCCGCCAGGGCCCAAAATCCAATATGGCGGCCCGTTTTACCACATCTGACACTATCTTTGCAATGGTTTAGCCTAGAGTATCGCGTAGTATGTGGTTTTATGGTTTTGAGGGTCGAGGAATTCGTTTCTGAAGTCGGTTGGCGATTGGGACCCATTTTTTAAAGCTTTGAATCCAAGATGGCCGTCGTTTGCAGCTTGGAATAGCCAGTTTCTCGAAATCGTAGTAGAACTTTCATATAAGACTCGAATGAAAGCCCTGTTCCACATAATTTGAATAATTGACAGAAGCTCTCAGATAGTGCTCATAAATCTAATAATTGGTCAAAATTTTCAATAATAATACGAAAATATGTGCTCCTGTTATAGACAATTTAGCGATTTTCTAAAGTGCTGTGATAAGAGTGGCATGGCACATGAATTGAGAGACAATGACGATTTCTCAACGGATTTGTCCTCTAAAAAGGGGTTTTTATAAAAAATTTAGCCCCCATGCCCCTCGCGAAAGTGTGGGCATACCCCGCCAGGGCCCAAAATCCAATATGGCGGCCGTTACCACATCTGACACTATCTTTGCAATGGTTTAGCCTAGAGTATCGCGTAGTATGTGGTTTTTATGGTTTTGAGGGTCGAGGAATTCGTTTCTGAAGTCGGTTTGGCGATTAGACCCTTTTTTAAAGCTTTGAATCCAAGATGGCCGTCGATTTGCAGCTTGGAATAGCAGTTTCTCGAAATCGTAGTAGAACTTTCATATAAGACTCGAATGAAACCCCTGTTCACATAATTTTGAAAATTGACAGAAGAGCTCTCGATAGTGCTCATAAATTAAATAATTGGTCAAAACTTCAATAATAATACAAAAATTTGTAAGGTAAAATTGAACTTGAGACAGCCCTTGTAGGGAGAGTGACTGAGGAGTGCCTCTCAATCTACAAGGGTCGATGGTTCAATGCGTAAGGCCCTGCGAAGAGCAAGTTACTAGAATATTTAATTTAGAACCATTGCAGAGAAACCACGGGATCACGTCAGTTGGTAGATATGGGGATGATCTGGCGATTAGCCCCCCCAGACCAGAGGACCGTGAGGCTAGGAAACGGGACAGCTCGAGGGACCACTGGAGTGACTACCTGGATAAGATATGCTCGATAATTCTCTCACGCCACGCTGATGCCGTTCATCTTACTCTTAGACGACAAGTAAGACCTTCCCCTTTTGCATCAAGGATGATGAGCACGATCGACTGGCAGCAAAACATCTACAAATCCCAAAAAGTTTTCCCTAAGCCTGAAGACCCGTTTCCAGAAGCTTCTGAATTCAATAAGCTCATGGTCAATTCAGGAATAAGGTCAGACTGCAGAGACTTGTGAAGGAACAGATGAAAAAAAAAATTGGTCAGCTTCGGAGTGGTGTCATATATTGTGAAGACAATACGTCAAACTAACTGAGCACTGGTGTGACGAGCGTGAGTACGTTTCAAGCATCCAGAAGCAGACACAATGCTGCTTTCAACGTATGCCAAGTTAAGGGGCTGGGAATTATACTGGGGCAGTTGTTCTAAAACAGCGAGGACACAGATGTATATGTACAAGCAGCTTATGTCCACAAAAAATCAGAGGAGACCTGCTGATAAAACGCAAGCATTCAATGATCAACTGCAATGCCCTAATGTCAGCAGAGGTCGCCGATGTCAAACATCCCTCACATGTCATTACAGGCAGTGACCACACATCAGGGTTCTATGGGCATGGCAAAAAACAAATATTGCAGAAATTTAAACAATGACTCAGAGGCCAAAAGAGCTTCTTGTAAGAGTAGGTGAAAGTTGGAGCTAGAGGACGAAGTCAGAGCAAATATGAAAGCATTTCGTCCTCTCAAAAGTCTATGCTGAAAGCGCAGAGCTACCTGCGCGCAAGCCAGAGCTTCGAAGTGGCACAAAATGAAGAACAAGAGTACGATTCGACTCCCACCCGATGACGAAATCGTTGGATCTCCATGTGCAAAGGACGAATTACATTGTGTATTGCCAGCTCCATTACGAGCTGCTAGATCATCCGTCCCCCATTGGTCATGGGTGGGAAAAATTTTAAATGGGAAGTGCCGACCAGTGCGCCACACCCTACCCCCTTGCCCAGCAGCTCAAAACTCGTGGTTGTCCAGATGACAGAGGTAAAGATAGTGGCAGCGATGATGGAGAAGTGAGTTTTGGGAGAGTCAACAGATTCAGACGAACAGTAATGGTGAATGTAGTGAGTGCACTAATGATTGTAGTCAATTAAGAGATGTTATTGTGAAAAGTTGTGCTTCAAACAGAAGTCAAGCTCTACTGTCAATTATTCAAAATTACTTGAACAGGGCTTTCATTCGAGTCTTATATGAAAGTTCTACTACGATTTCGAGAAACTGGCTATTCCAAGCTGCAAACGACGGCCATCTTGGATTCAAAGCTTTAAAAAATGGGTCTAATCGCCAAACCGACTTCAGAAACGAATTCCTCGACCTCAAAACCATAAAAACCACATACTACGCGATATCTAGGCTAAACCATTTCAAAGATAGTGTCAGATGTGGAAACGGCCGCCAAAATTGGATTTTTGGGGCCCCGGCGGGGTATGCCCACACTTTCGCGAGGGCATGGGGGCTAAATTTTTTATAAAACCTTCTTAGAGGACAAATCCGTTGAGAAATCGTCATTGTCTCTCAATTCATGTGCCATAGCCACTCTTATCACAGCACTTTAGAAAATCGCCCAAATTGTCTATAACAGGAGCAATATTTTCGTATATTATTGAAGTTTTTACCAATTATTAGATTTATGAGCACTATCTGAGAGCTCTTCTGTCAATTTTTCAAAATTATGTGAACAGGGCTTTCATTCGAGTCTTATATGAAAGTTCTACTACGATTTCGAGAAACTGGCTATTTCCCAAATGCAAACGAAAGGCCATCTTGGATTCAAAGCTTTAAAAAATGGGTCTAATCGCCAAACCGACTTCAGAAACGAATTCCTCGACCTCAAAACCATAAAAACCACATACTACGCGAACTCTAGGCTAAACCATTTCAAAAATAGTGTCAGATGTGGTAAACGGCCGCCATATTGGATTTTGGGCCCCGGCGGGGTATGCCCACACTTTCGCGAGGGGCATGGGGCTAAATTTTTTATAAAACCTTCTTAGAGGACAAATCCGTTGAGAAATCGTTTATTGTCTCCCAATTCATGTGCCATAGCCACTCTTATCACAGCACTTTAGAAAATCGCTAAATTGTCTATAACAGGAGCACATATTTTCGTATTTTTATTGAAGTTTTGACCAATTATTAGATTTATGGCACTATCTGAGAGCTCTTCTGTCAATTATTCAAAAAATTTTGTGAACAGGGCTTTTATTCGAGTCTTATATGAAAGTTCTACTACGATTTCGAGAAACTGGCTATTCCAAGCTGCAAATCGACGGCCATCTTGGATTCAAAGCTTTAAAAAAAAGGGTCTAATCGCCAAACCGACTCCAAAAACGAAATCCCCGACCCATCAAAACCATAAAAAACACATACAACGCGATAATCTAGACTAAACCATGGCAAAGATAGTGTCAGACACGGTAAACGGCCGCCATATTTGGGTTTTGGGCCCTGGCGGGGTATGCCCCACACTTTCGCGAGGGGCATGGGGCTTAATTTTTTATAAAACCTTCTTAGAGGACAAACCGTTGAAAAATCGTCATTGTCTCTCAACGGTCACAAAGTGTCGAAAATGACTCTACTATTAGGGTTGTAGTCTACCATAATTCAATATGGGGAGCGACTTCACCTAATATACGTGGCAGAACCGGTGTAGGGTGGACTTCATAGAGCTTTGCAGGTTCATAGGTCGTAGCACCCTCGTCTAGGCCAGGGGTGGAACTAAGCCCACGGAATAGCTCAGCTAATCATAAAAGGCGAGGAAAGTGAAAAAATCCATGTCGCAAACATCAGGTACCCGTAACTAGAGGTGAACTCTGATAGTCGTCGTTGGAACCTTTCCCCCTTCCCTTGACGACCTCCCCGACGACGACAACAATGGACACAACATATTATGAAAATGGCGATAAACTTTCAAAATTTCTCATTCAAAAATAAATTTTTTTAACAAATTCAATTTACATCAAACATATTTCCTGCATTTATTTCTTTCCATTCAAATAAATAATGTTTCTTTGCTGTTACTATCATCACTATCATTTCAACAAATATTGAAGTTAATCATCAAACACACCATTAACTTATTTCATTTCCTACCTTTAAAAAATCACACGCGGCGCAATATGACCTTCCCGGTTGAAGCGCCTAGTTTCTCACGCGTTGTCCATGGGGTAACATAAAATTTCCTTTACGACCGCCCCGACGACGATGACAATGACAGAACGAACGATGACGATGACAAGCCCATAACGACCGCGACGTGAGAACACCCTCTTTCCTCCCCCTAACCGAGTCTGTTTTTGACCAGCATAGGCCCCTCCCCCCTGTATACCCCTAGGCTAGAGTTTCGCATTATCACCTTACGGTTGACGCGTCCTTAATCCAAATAAACACAAAAAATCAAACACCATTTACTCAATTCCCTTACCTTTCAATATGACAGCCCGGGGCAATATGACCTAACCGGTTGAAGCGCCCTAGTTTCTCAGGTCGTCGTTCAGAACGTGTTCTGCCTCACTGACCCGTCAGTTTCTCAACACGAACATCTGTAGGGAAAGATATTTCATGATGCCAATTTGTAGCTGAATGTCCTCCCTCTTTGCTCGCTCCAGCCGTCCCCGTATCGAGGATTATCAGCGTTGTACGTACTCGACTCGGTTTACTGAGGTCGACGGATTTAATATCCCAGAGGCTCAGTATTTCATGCTTTATAGCCTCTAACGAGGTTTGATATATCGACATAAGAAACGAGAGAGAGAGGGGATCGGGGACATCGGCGAGCTGTAGATAAGGGTTGTGGACAGATTTGGGATCGGGAGGAAAGATAAGGGATGGGCGAGGGGTGGGTCTCAGTAAGGTCTTTGAGGAGGGAAAGATGGCGGAAGGGGTTGATTTAACAAAGGTCTTGATATATTGACGTAAAGGCAGATTCCTATACGGAGTGTTATTATGTTATGGTGCGCAGGGGGTTTGGGTGTATACAGGTCAGAGGTGGTAGGGGTATGTGGGTGAGGTTTTAAAATATGTCGATGGGGACAAGGGAGGGTTGGGGAAAAGGGTTTT